>JAQHUG010000069.1:151750-205941 GCA_028555095.1 Dicrostonyx torquatus | reverse complement strand
TGCCAGTGCATCACTTTGGGAGTTCAGGGGAGGAGCTCAAGCAGAAACAGAGGCGCTGATTTGCTTCCCTTGACTTACTCAGCTTGCTTCCTTACATCACCCAGGACCTGCTACAGCAGTGACTTTCAATTTGCTAAAGCATGATTCGCAGTAAGGATTATATCTCATGACACAATATGCATGTATATGATTTTACCCAAAAGTATATATGTATTATGAGATATAATTTTTACCCACATGTGTGTATATACATATGTGTGTGTTCCAGGGTCCTCTGAGTAGAGGGGACTTAACTGAGAACATACCTCCATCAGATTGAGCTATGGGCATGTTTGTGGGACATTTTCTTGATTAATGATTCATGTGGAAGGGACCAGTCCACCCTGGGCCGTGCCACTCCAGGCAGGTGGTCCTGGATAATATATGTGCAGGCTGAGCAAGCCAGCCATGAGGAACAAGTGGGTGGTGTTCCTGACTTGAGTTCCTCCCCTGGCATCTCTTCATGATGGACTGTAGCCTGGAAGCTGACATAAACCCTTTCCCTCCAGGTTGCTTTGGGTCATGACGTTCATCCCAACAACAGAAAGCAGACACTCTTACTGCTTTCTGCTCCATTGAGAAGCTGCTGCCTCATGTGTGTGCCTCCTAGAGGGGAGCTCCTTCACCCTGCCTTCTCCAACCTGATGGACTGAAATCCTTGTGAGCCCAGATCAGCCCTTCCTCCCCCACGTTCGTTCACAGGGATAGGAAAAGTAACTAACGCAGTGGCCTTCCCGCCCTATCTGCAGGCGCATCTCTCCCCCTCTACTCCCATCCTTCATCACTGTTGTTACGAGAACCTTGTTGGGTGTTCAGGGTGGGGATACAGGGCATGGCTAGAGAGAAGGAAGGCAGAGGACACAGGGTGCTGGAAGGGCCTTAGCCCCAACCTTGAGGGAGATGAGATTGAAAGATATAAGAAACAGGTCTGCCTGAGTGCTGGCTCCAGTGTGTCAATATTTGTTCATGTTTGTGGCCAGGTTTAGAGGACAAACATCATTGAGTTAACTGTTAATGTTATTTCCTCCTACCAGATAGGGGAGGACAACAAAAAGAAAAGGATGAACCAGCCAACTAATGCATTTTGTCAGTCTTTCACCAGAAAACAACACACACCCTGCGCTCGGACTGAAGACCAGCTTGGCAAGACTGACAGAATTTCCTACTAATTTGAGGTTCTGGGAAAAGAAGTGCTAGCAGCCGTTAAGTCAGGTGCAAAACCGAAACGTTTTTGACCTCACAACTGCTAGCATATCTTGGCACTGTGTGCGCATGTGAGTCAGGGTGTGCAGAGGCCAAGAGTTAACCTCAGATGTCATTCCTCAGGGGCTGCCACCCATCTTGTTTGTAGAGACAGAGTGTCTTGCTGAGAGCCGAAGCTCACTGGTTAGGCAAGGCTGGCAGGCTTGTTGTTGGCAGGAGCCTGCCTCTCTCCACCTCCACAGGCTGGGATTACAAGTGCACACCACGGTGGCTGTCCTTTTATGTTGGTGCTAAGGATCAAAATCAGGTCCGTGTGCTTGTGTGACAAGTGCTTTGCCTGCTGAACTGTCTCCCCAGCTCTGGTGTCTTGGCATTTTTAAGTGGGCCGTGAAGGAATGCCTCTCTCCCCATCAGCGTGGACTTCCTATACAAGGGCTAGGATCACATGCTGTGTGTCAGGCTTCTACATAGGGTTCAGACTCAGGTCCTGACGCTTGTACAGCCAGTGTCTTACCTACTGAGTTATCGCCCCAGCCTGAGGCTGGGTTTTATTCTGAATGTAACAGGAATGTGGAAGGATTTCAACAAGAAAATACCATGTTCTGCCATACATTATAGAATGACCATTCTTGATGCCATGTGTAGCCTAGACATGGGGGCAGGGTACAAGAGAGGAAGTGGAGAGACCAGTTTGTAGCCCTCTACAAGTCTCCAAGGGAGATAAAAGGATTTAGGTTATGGGTGATCTCACACTCGGGGTTTGCTGGGTAATAGATTGAGAACAAATCCAGGATGCAGGATATCAATCCAGGAGGATTCTTTGCATCAGTACCTGTGAAAGAGAAGGGTCTGAAGAGAAGTGAGCATAGGGCAGAATCCATTTTCATATAGGTCCAATGCAGTTTTGACTGGTGTACTGAAAGCTATGGTGTTACCATGGTATTGAGATGGCCCTGGTTGTACCAAGATGACCATAAAATTTACCAAACTATGAAATGCATTGTGCATTGCATGTGGACCACATTGGAAGAAACATGACATTGGGCAAGGCAGCTCTCTATCAGAGGGTGTGAAAGATGAGGACTGTGTGTGCCAGTAGAATTCCCAAGAATTCTTAACCATGTCACCCTGCAAGTGTTACCGCCTTTGGGAAACAACAGTTAGTCCTGAAGAGTGAAGAGATGTAGGGATGGAAAACGCAGGTCTTCAAGTCTTTACTGAGAACAACAGTAAGCAGGGCCCCTCCAGTCCATCCTTGGACCCTATTACAGTGTACACAAAGGAGATGTGTCTCCCACTTCCTGTGTCATGATGCCTGGTTTTTAGAATAAGATTCGTACTTTGATATGTACTTTATAGATTGGAGCATCCACAAGGGAAGGTGCCAGAGAAGGAACTTGGAGTGGTGATCTCAGTGGCTGGCTGGCTGGAAATCTGGTGATAGGATAGTTTCATTCTTGATAAAGTCATGATTCTGGCTGCTGGCTTATGCACAGCCACCATCACTGTCCCTGCTCTTTCTCTTCTCACGTGCCTAGCATGCCAGCTCTGCCCAGAAGGCTGGTGCCAAAGCCAGATCAATGTCAATGGCATATTCCACAGCTGGATGATCTGCTAAGGCATTTATGTGACATGGAGGGTTTTTTTTTTGTTTTTGTTTTTGTTTTTTGTTGTTGTTTTCTCAAAAGCAGCATGTAGATTTACAAAGACAAAAAGCACCCTGTCCGGATTCTCCAAAGAGAATGTTGGGTAGGTCACAGAGGATCATTTCACATGGTTGTCAACACTGGTGGGACCAGGGAGATTTAGGCTTTCCTCTTTGTCTTCCTCCAGCTCATGGTCAGAGAGGTGTAAGGACCTTGGGCTTTGTCCTACTGTCCCTTGGTGTTCCACAAGCCAGAGGCCCGAGGCCCTGTCTTTAGTCACGGTTCACTGTTTCTCCTAGTGTAATTGCAGCATTGGAAGAGTTACTATAGAACCAGGGGTGGAGGCTGTGTGGGAACAGGGGCAGAGGCAGGCTATCTCAGCCCTCCTAACAGGCCTTTTCAAGTGCTCTGGAAAGGAAACCCATGAAAGAAGTCTTGTTGGCTGTTGCGAGAGTCATCAGTTTCATCAGAATGAGGACTTTGAGTCATCAATTTTTTTCCAGAAGTTTTTGTCAAGGAATGAGAGCACACACCAAAGAAAATCACTGAGTGTGCAGAAGCTGGAAGCACGTGGCTGGACGCAGACATACATTCTTCCTTATTGGAAAACAACAGGGAAGGTCATTGTTAGAACAATCTGGCCATCTTCACTATTCGTAAGGTTACCTTCAAATCATTTATATTATTTAGATAATTTTTTGTTAGGAAAATACATTTCTAATGCCCATAATTTCCCCATTATATGTATAATTTGGAATGTATGTATCTTTTTAGCTTACATTTTAGTGTGTGTGTGTGTGTGTGTGTGTGTGTGTGTGTGTTTGGTATGTGTGTACATGCCACAGTATACATGGTAGAAGTCAGAAGACAACTTTTAGGTTTTAGTTCTCTTCTGCATGTGGGCCCCAGAGCCTGAACTCAGGCTACCAGGCTTGGCACCCAGTACCTTTTCCCACTGAGCCACTCCAGCTTGGAGTGCATATTTTTAAGTACATTCACCCATAAAAGAATTCAAGCCTGGCAATGGTGGTGCATGCCTTTAATCCCAGCACTTGGGAGGCAGAAGTAGGCAGATCTCTGTGAGTTCAAGGCCGTCCTGGTCTACAGCACTTGTTCCAAGACAGCCAAGGATACACAAAGAAACCCTGTCTCGAAAAACAAAAATCAAATAAAAGAACAAACAAAATCCCTGTACAATTTGTTTCATTCTGTTGCAAACTCTTTTGTTCACCAAAGAAATGAGGCCAGGGACCAAGTTCCCCTTTCCTCACTGGAGGAAGTAACTCTGGAGTGTGGTGTGTGTAACTTGAGGTGGAGACCCTGCCACCTTGGCACAAGCCAGCATCTTAACGAAGACTTCTCTAGACCAGGCTGGCTTGTGGGCATGTCTGTGAGCGACTGTCTTGATGGTGAATTGATGAAGGAAGACCCAGACCATTGTGGGTGGCACTGTTTTATTCATTTTATGGGCTGGGCCCCAGACGGTGTAACAGTAGAGAAACCTAGCCTAGAGTTAGGTAGTAACCAAGCAAGTGTGGGTTGCTTACTCTTGCTCTGCTCTTGGCCGGGTTTTGAGTTCCTGCCTTGACTTTCCCACAGCACTGTAAGGGAAGGAAACGCTTCAAGTGACTTTTTCTGAAAATAATATTTGATCACCGAAAAATAAAGGAAACTAGGACAGAGACTTTCAGGCTCCGTGGGGGAACAGTCCCTACTGTCCTTGGAAGCCAAAGCTCGGGATGACCTCAATGAAGGCCTGCTGCCCAGCCCAGAGAAGTCCAGGAAAGATCAAGAAAATGAGTCGAGATGAGTCTTCACTTCTGAAGCCCCCGCTAGAACCATCTGTGCACTTATGAGGTCTAATTTTAGCAAAGAGCCTTTGAGCTAAGTCATTTGTGCATGAACTTCTCTTCCCTGAAGTCCAATTGCCCCTCACCTCCCACCATCCCTCAGGTCATACCTCATCACCCCTCACGCACCTTCCTGAGTCCTTTCGGCATCTCAGTCATGATCTACCTTATCCATGTTTTCCTCTTAGCAACTGTCCACTCACTGACCCCCCCCCCCACCTCTCCCTGCTTGCCCACGCAGGATTTAGAGTTGAGCCTCATTTCTCCCCTACTGAAGGAGGCCAAAGCAGTGCTTCTGGGGACGTTCTTCCTCATGTTTTAATAAGGATCCTTGAATGATGTTTTCTTTGTCTACAATACTTCCCTTTTTTTTGTAGATGTGAGCTAGTGTGGGAATACCTCAGAAAGCCTGTGTGTACATTGCTAGGCGGGGATAGTACCAACAGGATTGCTCTATAGAGGTGACCGCAGGATTGCCACTGGAAAGATAGATGGCTCTGGGTCATTGCTCTGTGCCAGTTGGTAGCATGAACACGCGAGTGGTTACTGGAAGTGCCATTATCTTTGTCTGAATGTTAGAACTATTTACTTTTCCCCTTCAAGTCTTAGTAGCCAGTAATAATTTCTAAATGCTTGCCTAACTTACCTATGCTAAGAGAATCAAAAAAAAAAAGGTAACTTTGCTCTATTTGGGCTGGAATTGTAAATAGGATTTCGGGATATCCAAGCATCTGGTAATGAACATATTTAGTGGGATCCATAGAGAAAAGAAAAGCCTGGGGGATAAAATCAGCTACTTAGCCTGCTTCATTCACTCATTCACTCATCCATTCCCTCCATCCTCCCATCATGAAATATGTATTTGTGTTTGGTTTGATGAACAAATAACATTTTATATAGTATATATTTAAAATACAACATTCATAAAGCACTAATGTGCACAGTGTCTTTTCTCCAGACAACTTGTGTACTCCGCTGTTTTCCTGAGTGAGATCCATCCTGAGAAGTGGCACGCAGGCTACCATGCTGTTGCATTTGCAGTGACCAGCTGACTTTCTTCCTTAGCAATCGCTTTCAGAAGCTTCATGTCGGTACTAGAGAAATGGCTCAGAGGTCAGGACTTGGGTTCAATTCATAGACCATTTTGGGTGGCTCCTGACTGCCTGTAATTCCTACAGGCTGATGCTCTCTTTTGGCATCTGCACACATGTGCACATACAGATACACAGAAATACAGACATAAACATAAAAAAGATATGCCTAGAAAAAACAAAACATTGAAGTTAACATTGCTGCTCATTCCAGGAGCTTTTTTTTCTTTTTTCTTTTTCTTTCTTTCTTCCTTCCTTCCTTTCTTTTTTTTCTGTTTGTTTTTGTTTTTCAAGATAGGGCTTCTCTGTGTAGCTCTGGCTGTCCTGGAACTAGCTCTTGTAGACCAGGCTGGCCTCGAACTCACAGAGATCCACCTGCCTCTGCCTTCCAAGTACTGGGATTAAAGATGTGCACCACCACTGCCTGGCTATCATGAAATCTTTTATAGCCAGAGCACTACAGGGGCAAATTCTCCTTTTGGTCTTAACATTGTCAGAAAAGTTTCTTGGCCAGCCTTCAGCGAAGTTTCATCTTGCCTAATGACGTATTCTCCAAACGTACTGTTGCCAGCGTCTGTGTCTGTCATGACTTCCGCTTCTCCCTTTAGCGTAGTTTTCATTGTCTTAACATACACAACAAGAAAGAGTATTTCTTACAGAGTCTTATTGGAGGCAAGGACAGAGGAGACACCCTACAGCTTTCTTGACTTTCCATTCTTTGTTTTTATACTATCGTCCCTTACTGGATTATTGATAGCAAACTCTCATTTCCTTTTCTTAAAGAGTTATTTTATTTTTAATTGTGTGTGTTTGTGTGTGTGTATGTGTTTGTGTATGTGTATTTGTGTGTGTGTGTGTGTGTGTGTGTGTGTGTGTGAGATTATGGATGCAGGTTCACAATGGAAGCCAGAGGAGGGACTCAGACCCCCTGGAACTCCAGTTAAGAGATAGTTGTGAGCTGCCTTGTGTGGGTAGAGGACTGAAATCAGGTCCTCTTCAAAAAACAGTGAGCACTCTTAACCACCGAGTCGTCTCTCCAGCCCCTTCATTTATTTTGATGATGAGTTTCTCTAAGGATTAGGTCCCTCCTGTGTGGTTTGATCAACTGACAAACTCCAACCATCCTTCAGATACAGGGTTCCCCCCCCACCAAATTCCAGCCTATTGTATCTTAAATCTCACCAATCAAAAGTGACAGAACTTTCTTCTGTTGCCGTCTCCTTCCTTTCCTGGAATAAGAAATTAGGATATGAGATTTTAAACAAAGACAACTAGTAAATATTTAATGTCACTAACACAGAACGATTAAATAACAACGGCCTTTCCTACCCAGTGTTACGGAACAAGTAAGTCTGAGAAATGGTAGAGATGAAGCAGAAGCTCTTGAGGTTTTATTCTCCTCTTAACAGTTTCACATTGGTGGCCTTTCCGCTTCTGCCACCAAACTGCTGCAACCCTCACCATCTAGGGCCTGAAGACCCTAGATGTTGTCCTTTATGGCTCCAGACTCCCTAGTAAAACCCCTACTGGGAGACCTGGTACCACAGAATCATCATCTTGTGACAACCAATGCCATTTCTACCATGCTGTGCTTCATACATATAGTGGTTTAAATGAAAATGACACCCATAGGTTCATAGGGAGTGAGTGGCACTGTTAAGAGGTGTGGCCTTGTTGGAGGAAGTGTGTCATTAGGGGTGGGCTTTGAGGTTTCAGAAGCTCAAGTCAGGCCGACTGTTGCTCTCTCTTCCTGCTGCCTGCTGGTCCAGATAGAGAACTCTCAGCTCCTTCTCCAGGACCATATCTGCCTGCATGCTGCCATGCTTCCTGCCATAACAATAATAGACTAACCCTCTGAGCCTGTAATTAAATAAAACCAGCCCCAATTAAATGTTTTCTTTTATAAGAGTTGATGTGGTCATGGCAACTATCCACAGCAATAAAACCCCCAAAGAAGACAATACACTAAGCTCGATACTGGTAGAGCCACATAGCTAACAAAAAAAGAAAGTATGGGTTGGGGGAGTATAAAAGTTTTCAGCAAAGATGCTCATTCTGATGTAGGTACCACCAGGAGAACAGAAGTTCTGACAACAGAGGCAGTTGAGAAATAGTGAGGTACGAGAACCCCTATTTTGTAAATACCCCCCTCCAAAGGCCTAACTATATACTTGCTGGAAAATCTTCCATCTAACTGAGTGTGGTGTTCTTGGATGATGAGGCAAGAATAGCAATGTTAGTGAGCTGGAGGTGTTCAGAAGCAGGTCTGGGGTGCAGTTCTTCAAATGAGGTAGGGTATCAAAACACTTTAAAAGGGTGTACGTTAAGATGATGACTCCAGGGCAAATACTGGCAATCAATTAAAAACTCATTCTTGAAAGTGTAGTCAAAAATCACAAGTGACAGAAGGCAAGTGTATCTGCTTTGTCACTACTTTGTGACTACTGGCTGGAGATGGCCACACACTATGTTCAAAGATCATTTTCAAGACACTGGGCATCAAGCAAAGTGGACTATGACAACTGAAAAATTGGAAAGAAGCCTTGCTTCTTATCCCTCTAGTATGTGCTGTGGGTTAGACTCTAGATGGCAGCGTGTGAGATGGAAAGAATCTCACAGATTCTGATGTGAGCAAATGGTGCTAGCAATCTGGGGAAACTGAGGCAATCTGGGCTCTTAGGGGACAGTTGTAGAAAGAGTGGCAGAAAGAAGGGACTCTGAAGATCTTTGTGGGGGTTTGAGTAAGAATGGGCCCCATTATTAAGAATGGCTCATGTTCCCAGGGAGTGGAACTCTTTGAAAGTGTTGGGAGGATTTGTAGATGCAGGCTTATCGGAGGAAAGTCACTGCAAGTGGACTTTGAGGTTTCAAAAGCCATGCCAGGCCCAATATCTCTCTTTCAGCTGCCTGAAGATTGGGATGTAGTTCTTTGCTACTTCTCCAGTACCACACCCGTATGCCACCATGCCATGATGACAATGAGCTAAGCCTCTGAAACTGTAAGCAAGGCCCAACTCAATTAGACTACTTTATGAGCTGCCTTGGTCATGGTGTATTTTCACAGCAATAGAGCAGGTTTCTATAAGACTTACCGATTTCTTGTTTAGATGTACTTTCCAGAAGAGTATATTGGGTTATTATTGATGGCCTCTGAGTGCCAGCCTCAGTGCCCCCTCAGGGTGCAGATAGAAGGCTCACAGCAAATGGGGGATTTAGAAGGATCTGAGGGCGAAATGAGCTCTTCACTGTGTACTTTTCTGTATCAGTTTCTTTGTTCTTCCTCTGCTGTTCTCCTCTTGTTCTGTAAGGGTTTCCAGTTTATACACACACAAAACAAAGGCAATTCTCTGAGTGTGGACGTCCCTTTATCTTTGAAGGTCCCAAATGTGATCTCTATAGAGAGACTCCTTTCCTGACTGCATGTCCTGCCAAATGGAAGATAGCTGCCGGGAGGTGGCTTCTAATGTGTCTCAGGGAACAGAATGAAAATTTGATAATGGGAATCAAGGTTTTTGACTGTGTGACTAAATTCTCGCACTGGAGGTCTCGTGCAGTGGGGGAAATCATCCAATAAGCAAAAGAACAAGGTAAGATTTTCATTGTCTACAGTCTTTGTGGGAGAAATAGATCTGGTTATGAAGCATATCCCAGTGTGTATGTGTGTGTGTGTTATATACATCAAAATTATATAGCTAAATGAAAAGTCATCCTCCTGACCACTCACAGATATATGTGCCCATAAGATTAAGATGCAATCATGAGATTTACATACAAACATCACATGAGATTACATACTAATATGCAGATATTGGGGAGACACCAAAAGTGAGCAACAGCTTTCAGAGTTGGTGGTCCCGCAAACCTTGTCTGGACAGGATTAACCCTCCATTGGATAACCATGCCTCTGGTAGGTTGACATCTGAATACTAGTTGCCACCTGCTTCTCATGGCCCCTGACAGGTTAGAGCCCTAGTTAATGTCTCATATTAATAATTTATAACTTTCATTTATTACATTTCAAGTCATTTCTGTAGCTATCTTAGTTCTCACTCCCATGTGTTTTACTCCCCCTCCCCCCGCCCTCATATAATGTTACCTGGGCATCTGAAGTCCCAAGTAAAGGGACCAATGAATGGGCTCAAGCTGCCAGTCACCATCACTCCTTGCAAAGCCATCGCTACCGTTCGTCAAGGTCACGGCACAGCTACACGTCAAGGTCACGGCGCAGCTGTACTCACTGAAGTCCTCCTCCTTACGATTTTTCTTTTTTATTGCAACATAAACTGTAAGGACTTGTACTCTTAGTTCCCCACAGTTACTTTGTGAAACTTATCCTTCAGTGTCATGCAATTCTTCTAAGCTCATTTCACTGGTCAAGAATGAAGGGCAACTTGAAAGGGTACAGCCATGAAAACACCTCCTTCCAAGCTGTGCTTCTGGCTTCCAGCTCAGGAAACTCTGCTCACTGAACAGACAGCAGCAGAGACAGCTCCACCCTCTACGTCACCCTGGGGAAGATGTCCAGCATTCGCAGCTGTTGCTCCTAAAATGCCCACCATGGCTTTGCTCAGGACTTGTTACTCCATGAAGAGGGCCCAGAGTCTGAGCTTGGTGGCTGGTATTTACAAGGTCCCCATATATACACGTAACACTTTCTTGGGATCCTCATTAAAAAAGTAACTACCTAGAAGAATAATATCTATAATAATTCCTAAGATCCTTTGCTTGGCTGTACTAATACAGTTCTTATGTTCTACTATGTCACAATCCAGTTGTTCCCACATGATACGAATCTATCTTGTGGACCCATTTCCAACTGCCCCAGTCATGGGACCCGTATCCGTTCACTTATTAGCTGATTCATTCACTCACAAACAAATACTATTGAACAATATGGATTCCCCCAGGAAACTGTGCTAAGTCAACTGTGCTTGGGTATTGCTCTTAGGAAGATTCCAGATTCATGGGGAAAAGTACAGGTAATCCGAGTTAAATGTGAAGAAAACATAAATGTGTTGGTGCTTAATGCATAGATTTCACCTAGAGGGCTTGAGAAGCGGGAAATGGACATAGGAGACAGACTCAATGGTAGGAAGACCGTGTGAGCATTTATAGTTATTCCGCAAGGATCTGCACCTCCCCTACACATTGCATTGTCCAGGCTCCTTGGAGGAATCGGGAAACATAACACCCTGTTCCTGTGGAAGAAGAGCCTGCCTTCTAACTGGCGATTGCTCAAAGCCAAACAAAAGTCGCAAGTGTTGAGTAACTGGAATGAAGGCCCCAGCTCAGAGTCGCTGTGCATGCCGGAAGCGTTCCTGGTTTATCCTCATCCAATGGCGAGTGTCGCAAACACTGAAATCTTTTCTCTGAACTTTTCTCACGTTTCCTTGATTATAGGAGATAAGCTCACGCTGACAGCAGCTGTTTAGATTCTGGAGAGCAGTGGCCATCAGCAGTGCACAGCTGTGTGAATTCACCAAGCATCCCTAGTGTTCTATCAATAAATCTGTGTCAACAATATGAGCCATTTCTCCTGTCTTGACACTCCCGAGACCTCACTGTCACCACCATGGTTATAGTATGGATGGTATTGAGTTTTATTTTTCATTCGAGTTTTTGGGTGATCACCTCTCCTAGTGCTTCTCCAGGTGGGAGAATTCAGAAGGAGACACACGAAGAGACCAATACCCTGGTGTTGTGTGACAGCTCCTAATGCTCTTCCCATAATAACCATTTTAGACGTAATGAGACAGCAGACCACTGCTCCCACCTCCTCCATTCGGCCCCCTCAAATTAAGGGCAAGCTCAGTGGCATAGCTTTTGCCCAGCCTGTGTGACAAAATGCCAAGGAAGAAGACAAAGTAGATGAAGAAGAATCAAGAGAAGGAGGAGGAAGTGGTAGGGGGAGGGGAGAAGAGGCTTAGGTCAGCACCAGCATTCCAAGGGAAGCATGCTGAGGAGGGAGCTGGCAGACTCACCAACCGCTTAGCTTAAGGTGAGCGAAGCTAAGGAGACCCTTAGCAACGCACGTTAAAATATAGAAAAGAAGGTTTTATTCAGAACCAATGCCAAAGGTACAACCCCTTCCCCTCCCACAGCAAGATTCTACCAGTGGGGAGAGAGCACAGCCTCAACCCTGCAGACAGCCAGCGAGCAAACGGAAGCTGATAGCCCAGGGGCAGTTTAGTGTTGGCGACTGGAAAATTACTGAGGCGGCGTCAGCAGTAAGGATGCTTCTGGCTCAACTGCTCTGACAGGATTCTTGAGGAAGGGTACTCAGACATGACCCCTCGTAGGGGTTGGTGGAGAGTGGGAGGCTGATCAGGTACAGAGAGTAAACAGATACTGGGTCAAGGAGTTCTGACTAAACTACCTCACAGAGTTCTTTGCCAAACTGGATTCTCAAGGAAGTTTTCAGATGGATCTGACAGGCATTCAGAAGCCTGGCCAGTGTGGCCAAGCAAAGAATCTTTGTCTAAGTTGTTTTTTAAGTTTCAGGGTTTTTTTTGTTTGGCGGTGTTGGTGTTGGGGTAGGAGTGGGGGTTAATTACAAGAAGCTAGTAGAGATTCCATGAGACCCGGAGGGCTTGGGGTTCTGAAATGGCCTAGGGAGCAGGGCAGACAGGCTGTGGAAGACGCAGAGCAGGAAGGCCCTGGGGTTACAGTGTGAGGTCCTGCAGTTGATAGCACAGAGACTATCAGAAAGGGCCTAGTTAGGCCGAGCAGAGACGCAGGGGGCAGTCTGGAATCTTCCGGAGGAGAAGGAGGGAGAGACTGAGACAGAGTGGCTGGTGACTAAAAACAGTGAATGATAGGTCTGCGGGAGGGAGAGTTAGAAAATACACACATCTCAGGGGGCTTGAGGTCTCCAGTTCTGGAGTTCATAGTTTCTTTCTATCTGTGTTGAGTCTCTTCCAGCCTGGAAAAGAACAACAAAGCATTGGGGGCATGGGGGGGGGATGATGACAAAGGGACAGCCTGGCAGATTGCCAGCAGAGTCCTGCCTCTGCTATTTGTTTCCTGAGATTGTGGTGCCCTCTCCCGCAGTTGTCCCACTGTGAGGCTGCTGTTTCTCAGCCCGTCATCCATTGGCACTTCTGCGCAAGCCCTTCTTCCCAGAGGGCCCCACAGCCACTGGCAAGAACCATTAGAGGACCCTGGGATGCCTCTCACACCGCAACTCAGGCGATGCTCCAAATCGCTTATCTGCAGGATCCAGATCCCAGAAGAAACTCACAGCATCCTGTGCCCCCCCATCTAAGATGCACCTGCTTGCTGTGTTTGTTTCCCTTCCTAGTGCAAACTTACAGCACTTCCCCTAGAACCCAAGGATTTGAACAGGGAGAAATGTCATTCTGGGCAAAAGTCCTCCCTCTGAGATTTGGGCACCCAGAGAAAAGCCTCCAACAGGCTTCACAAACTGAAAGTATTGACATCTCTTTCTACTCTTTCAGACAGCTAGCTAACACATACAATAAAGAGAACAATCATCTTATACTGGAAAGTCACGTATTTGTGTATTTATACAAACCTGTGATGATGATATACAATATATATTGTAGGAGCCCACTCCCACAAGGTCAGCTAGGGTTCCTGAATAGGGGATCCTCACGGCCAAAGAAAAGTCAGAAGAAACAGAAGTCAGGATAGAATGAGGTCTGTCTGGTCATGTGGAAGCAGCCACACAGCCCAAAGTTAATTTCAGAACTTGCTTCTATACAAAAGCAGAACACAGCACAGCACAGACGGTCAGTCGGAATCTGACCACAAGACCGTGCCTGTCCTCGGGTGAGCAGCCTCCTTCCAGCAGGTGCTTGCTGCTCGGAAGCAGCCTTACTTTCTATCTCGATGTTCCTGAGGTTTGTGTCAGCAGTAGACTGTCCACTAGATAGAGTGCTCTTTTCTCACGGGCTAAATCAGAAGTCTCTCACAGCCCTCAAGGTTATAAGAAAAAGCAGAGCAGGCAAGCAGGCGAGCTTGAACTCAAATGACTTCTTTAAGTCAGGAATGAGTCCGGATGGAAACTGAGTCACACGTGGACACCCACAATATATATGGTGTGTATGTATATATATACACATACACATATACACATGTGTGTATATATATATGTATGTGTGGATGTATGTGTGTATATCTACACACATACATACACACACATACACACACACACATATATATACATACATACATAATACATATATATATATATATATATATGTACATCTTACTCCATTGTCTATTTTCTCAGACATCACCCAAAGGCAAATGTAGCTGAATGGTTGGAAGCACATTGTGAGGGCTTACTTATGAGTCCCCTGCAAAACAAACGTCAGGACTGGAGCCCACACCAATGGTCTTCCTCCCTTGAACCCTGAAACCAGCCAGAACGTACTCCTGTGTTGCTATAGGGTTCAGAGGTTGAAGAGGTTGGAGATCAGAAATGGAGGTTTGTAGGTACGAGGCATCTATACGGGAGGACGATCATGCCAAGTCCCTCAAATTCTTTTTGAACAAGAGTCACCTAGGGATATCGTAAACATGCAGATTCTGCCCTTTTTCTTCTGACACACTCCCACATGCCACCGAGACTGCTTGGAGAAGGAGAGGCACGCAGAACAGGAGTTGGTGAGAATTCAGAGACATTGGCCAGTGTCTGAAAACTGCTTTGGTCTACCTTGGGCTTGAGTCCCAGATTGTGTTCTGAATGGTTAATTTCCTGCGCGTAGTGCAGAGTTTAGTCTCTGTCCCCAGGACAGGATAGGTTTGAAAACCAGCTGTGTGGCCTCTGCTGCCCTCTGCTGGTCACAGCTTGCATTCACACAATAGATCACCCCCGCCCCCAACACACTTACACACCCATCCTGGTGAAGGGTGAAGTATTCAGATCACTTTGGGGAGACTACCCTGACTGCTCTAAGCAAGGAAAGGAACAGACAAAATTTGCTCCTGTAATGTGGTATCTAAGATCCCTTTGTAAAATCCTTTAGAGGCCCACACGTTCTGAGTTTTGTCACGGATTACTATTGTACAATCTTAGGTCCAAGTCATGCATGCCGCTATGAATTTGCATTTCTGAATTCAGAAAATAAGGGTTTAAGCAAATTCCAGGACTGTTTGAATTTATTCTAATGGCACAGCCCAATGTAGGTCCATGGCCTTTAAATTTTTTTTTTACATTGTTATTTATTTGTACGCACGTGTGCAGGCCATGGCATGTATGTGGAGGTCAAGGACAACTTATTGGAGTTGGTTCTCTCCTACCATGGGGATCTGTTGGATTGAACCCAGGCCACAGGTTTGACAGCAGGTGATTTTACCTACTGAGTCATCTGGCTGGACCCGTCAATCTCTTTTTTTAGAATGAAAAAAAAATCACCCTCAGGTTGACAGCATCTGTGAGTCTCTTAACACTGAATCAACAGACATAAAAATGTACATACAGGGCCAGGTATGGTGGTCAATGTCTTTGATCCCAGCACTAGGGAGCAGAAACAGGTGGATCTCTTGAGTTTGAGGCCAGCCTGGTCTACAGAGCGAGTTCCGGGACAGCCAGGGCTACACAGAGAGACCTGTTTCAAAGAAACGTTTTAAAAAATATATATAGATTATAAACATTTCAGTAGTCAAGAAGGGATGTGTTTATATTTAAACAGGCAGTTGAATCATTCAGCAGTTGCATACAAACATGTCCATACTTTTATAGTAATTTTACAAATTTTATATTTCCTGATCTATAACTCTATGTACATTCTGCAGCATTATCTAAGTGACTAAGAACCAGTCTTAAGCCAGTCATTGTGCCTCTTAGTAATTCTGGCTACCTGGAAGGCTGGAGCAGAAGGTTTCTAAGCTTGGCCAGCACAGGCGATTAACTTAGACCCTGTCTCAAAGTGAATAATAGAAAACGGGGCCGGGACTGGCCTGACAAAGTGTTTGAAATGAATAGAGCCAAGGTTCAACCTCTGGTACTGAAAAGAAAACCATCAGTCTACACTTAACAACCTTAATCGTTTAAATTTTCTTCTAAGGACATAATATCCTCGGTGATCTTTAATCCAACATCCCTCCAATATTATGTTTTATTAGCTTCTAGAAGATGAATCCCTATCTTAGTTACTTTTTCTGTCCTTGCGCTAAAAACCACAACCAAAGCAACTCGTGGCAGTAAGCTTATTTGGGGCATACATTTCGAGAGGAGGAGAGCCCAACATGGCAGTAAGCTTATTTGGGGCATATATTTCAAGAGGAGGAGAGTCCGACATGGCAGGGAAGCGTGGCAGCATGCAGTGACATGGTGGCAGGAGTAGAAACTGAGAGATCACATCTTTAGCTGTAGGCAGGAAGCAGACCAAGGTGAACTGGGAGTGGGGTCAGGCAAGGCTCTCTCAAAACCACTCTTCGTTTGACAGGAAACATGAGCCTCCTACTGTCGACGGATCAGGCCATCAAAATGTTCATATCGGCCCAGGCATCTTCAGTAGCCAAAGACGGGTTTGTTTAGATGCAGACAACCAAGTCACCTAAGACTCTCATGCTGACTTCCTGATAGTTCTGCAGCCCTGCAGCCCTGCAGCTTGCTAATCTGTAGCTGTCTGTACTCCGTGCAATGCATCTGAGGAGTGATTTAGGGCTGGCATCAGTTTCCAATCAAATAATCCTAATTTCCCTTAAGCCTATTTTATCCTGCAATAATAATACAGTACAGGGTCTTTATTCAATTTCCTCTGAACTTGATCATTGATATCAACATTAAAATTTTTATTAGATTCTACATCATTAATATTAATGTAGATATTTGCACATTAATCTTAGCTAATCTTCCTATATTATGGCAACCATTACTTAGCATACATGATTACAGTATAAATCAGATGCACTTATAGGATAATTTGCCAGCCCCTCCTCCAAATTTGTGTAGCAGTGTCCTACGAATGCTGCTCCCAATCATTACACATCTTGAAACATTACAATTTGGTAGCTCAGAGGTTTCTAGGTAGAAAGTCTAATGTGGTTCTCCTGGGTTAAAAATAAACAAGTCAAGCAGGGAGTGTCAGTCAGTGGGAGAGTAGTGGCTTTGCAAGCGTGCAAAGCCCTGGATTCAAACTCAAGCACCGAGAGAGGAAAGAAGTTGAAATGCAGCTGCATTTCCTTTTGGATGCTCAGAGAAGGCAGCTTCTAGAGGCCACCCGCCTGCTTTCCTTGTCCTGTGGACTTCTGCCTGCCGAGTCTTGCTATCTGGCTCTTCTACCTTCCTCTTCTATTTCCTTCTAAGAACTCCTGTGATAGCACTGGACTCGGCAAAATGATCATGCTACGCACCCCGAACCCCTATCAGAATTAGCCGATTTGCAGCAGTAATTCCACTTGCAAACAGAATTGTTGTCATCCAACCTAATGTACCAGGGCCAAAGAACTAGGATTTGGGGCAGACTGGGAGGGATGCTACTCTGCTCTCCACACCCAGCTTTTTCTCCTAAGGCCTTATCTCTTATCTCAGGATCAAAAGTGATGAGTCACAACCTTTCCTATAAAGAAGTAATAAGTGTAGGGCCATATATTATACAGGCCAATACTATATATTGTATGGCGGTCAGACTTTAAGGCCAGATCGCACCTGACCAAACAGAAGTCTTCCAGTCAGGATGTTGCCATCCTAAACAAAGGATCAGAATACGCTAATATCGTTCTGCTTCTTCTTTGTAATTTGGTGGATGCCTGGATAGAGATGTTAATTCGGCCTACACTACAGAGCTGGCATATAGAAGACATGACAAAATGGGCAGAGAAAGGTGTGGACAAAGGTGTGGACATGACCAGAGTCATTCTCCCAGTTACCTAGGAAACAGAATGCTAATGAATTTCCCCCTCAGTTTACATTTTGGTATAAAAGCTGTTTGGAGAATAAATGTGGGTGATTTCAGGATGTGAACTCAGGATTTCATGAGGGATCCCTGAAAACTCCCTCCCAACAAAGCTATGTGAGTTGTGTCTTTAATCCCACACTTCCCCTCTGATCCCGAGAAATAATTTATGGTCCGGGCTGGAACCAGACCATGACAAGGAAGTAAGTAAATAAATTAATAAATAAATACTTTTTTCCAAAAAGCGTTAGGCCTACCTACCCATCCTAGACTGTTTAAAATATGTCTTCTACTGGTTGTGGTGGTACGTGCCTTTAGTTCCAGCTTTAGGAGGCATAGGCAGGCAGGTCTCCATGAGTTCGAGGCCAGTTTGATCTACATAGCAAGTTCCAAGTCAGCCAGAGCTATATAGAGAGACCCTGTCTCAACAAACAAACAAACAAACAAAAAACCCAAATAAACAAGTGCCCCACAATGGTGCATTGCATTGTAGGCAAAGAATGATAAGCATCCAGGCATGGTACTTGCCCCGTGGCAGATCTCTCCATGGCTGTATTCTTCAGTTGGCCATTTTCACCCACTGGCTGGCCTGTCCCACTTCTGAGAGGGCAGGTGAAAAGCAGGCATCCTGGTGAAGTTTGGTTTGTGCACACTGGAGTGCATCTCTTGGCCAATGACAGTGAGTCTCTGGATTGTCATTCTCCAATATGCAAAAGTGCCGTGCTATACATAATTATCTGTCCACCATCAGTGACCTGGCAATCCCAATGGTCTCTCCACATTCTTCGCAGATGTCTTACAGTTTTTTTGTTTTCAACATTTAATATGTTGGCAGATGCGAAAGTAACTTTTCAGTGGCAGAGATTGAATTTAGGCCTGGCGATTTGAGGAAGCACTCTGCGTCTCCAGCTCTCTTCTAGGTTATTTAAAGTTTGAGACCCAGTCACACTAAGTTGCTGAGGCTGACCTAGAACTCATTTCCTTTATGGCCCAAGGCTGCCTTGAACTCCCTATGAGATTAAAGGGATGCACAGCTATCCTCAGTGATGGCCTGGAACTTTCCATTCGTCATCAGCCTCCGAAGTAGTTGGTATGACAGGTTTGAGCACTCAGGCCCAACGGGCAAGGTGCAGCTATTGGCATTACACCCAAGGTATCTGACGCACTTTCATAACTGTGGGTCAATTATGAAACATGGCTTCCATTTAGATGACTACTGGTTTGGGGAAGCATGCCCACAGGCCGCTGTTTAAGGTGAGTCCTTTAATAGGCTTGTCAGTGTGGGCACGGTAAAGCACTCTGTTTCAGCTCCACTGTCCCTTCTCTCAGGGAATATCCAGATTGAAGCGGTCCACACACCCTAAGTCTTGACAGGGGACGGAAAGTTAGATGTTGACCTCTTTGTTCACTCTCCACGATTTTACTTCTCTTTCATTTACCATCACTTAATTTTTTCCAATTGATTTTATTTTACGTGCATGAGTGTTTGGGTTGCACGCATGCCTGCACACTACATGAATGCCCGGTGCCCTTGGAGGTCAGAAAAGGGCAACAGGTCCCTGGAACTTGGGTTATGAATGATTGTGAGTTGTCACATGGGTGCTGGGAACTGTACAAGTGCTCTAAATGCCTGAATCATCTCTCCAGCCCTAATCGTCACTTTTAACCTATACCTTTCTTCCCGTGATGGTCCTTCTGTTCAGCCACTGGTGGTCCGTGCTGTGGACAGCAGCTGGAGACATGCCAGGCTCCCCTTCCAGCCCATTTCCAAGGCTAGCCTTGGTTGAATAAATGAACCTAGGACAATCCCATCCGCGAGGCAACAGACTGGAAACCCAAGGCCATCAATGTCTGAGGAGCTCTGTGAGCCATGCCCACCCTGAGACAACCTCATTTGGAACAGCAGCTTCTGACACACCATTCCAGGTAGCTATAGATTAGTGGCTACCAGATTTGGTGGTGAAGGAAGTTGTGCTCTACTCTGGTGGTCACACCCATAATCTTGGCTCTCGGGAGGCTGAGATAGGAACCTGAGGTCAGTCTGGGCTACATAGTGAGTTTCCAAGCCACAGTAAAATCTCACTTAAATAAACAGAAAGATGAGTAAGTAAAAGAGAAGGGCTTCGTGATGAAGAGGGAAGACTTTTCTATAGGTTTCTGCGTTGTCTACCGAAGGAGGACTAGCTATCTAATGGAGACTTGGGTTGGTACCCAAGAGTTCTCTAACAAAGCACACTTCCCATCATTCTAGTTTTCTGTAAAATTCATTAGTTCTCTGATCATATTAAATATGATAAATCTACTGAATGTGACATGGCTTTGTTGCTCTTGTTATCTTTGTCTGGGGCTCTTGTGATGGTGTGTGGATAATAATACATTTGCCTGGACTGGCCAGATGGCTCAGAGGATACAGGTGCTTGACCCCAAGCCTGACAACTGGAGTTTGACTTCCCAGTCCCACATAGTTGAACAATAGGACGGACACTCAAGTTGTCCTCTGATGCCACATGCATACACTAATAAATAAATAAGTGTAATAAAAATAAAATGTTTGCCTTGATTTGGTGAAATATAACTAGGTGGGACCAAAAAGTAGAATGTCTTTTCTTGGTTTTGTTCTAGTTCTTTCTGTATAACAAGCCCCAAGGGAAAAGAAAAAGAAGCTTAGTGACTTGCCACTAACTTGGGCCTTCCTGTGATTTCCCTGGTGAGAATGTTCCTGGATTTACTGTTTTCCATGAGTTGAGGGCTATTTACAGTATTCTGGAGGGTTTTGTTTTGATATTTCAGTGTCTTATTACAAAGCAGTTCTTTCCTAGAAAGCGCACACTAGAGGGCAGCGCTAGCCATGTTCTGGTCTAGTCTCAAGGCGTGGCAGGATGGATGACTTGCTCTGGCCTGAGCCTTTTCCTAAAGAATATAAGACTTGGGGCTGGAAATATAGCTCATTTGGTAGATTGCTTTCCTAGCATACATAAATCCCTAGGTTCAACCTGTAGCATGGAATAAAACCCTGAGTGGTGGTACTCATCTAATCCTAGAATTAGGAGGTAGAGGTAGGGGTATCAGAAATTCAAGGTCAGCCACTGCTACAAAACAAGTTTGAGACCAGCCTGGGATATCTGAGACCCTGCCCGCACTCACACATATGTGTGTACACATACACTATAATAATAAACAAACACAATTAGAAATTTAAGCACAAGCCAGGAGTAAATTGGCAAATGAACAAAGTTAGAAAGTATCTAAGCAAGCCTTTATTAACTTTATATAGTTGATATAAAGTATGGAGCTGGAGAGGTCTCAGTGAGTAAGAGCTGCATGCTCTTCTTTTTTTTTAAAATATTTATTTATTATGTGTACCACCATGTGGTATATGCATGCTCTTCTTTTTTAATATTTTAAATAAATATTTTAAATATTTATTTATCTTCTTAAATATTTATCTTCTTTTTAAAAAAATATTTATTTATTATGTGTACCACCATGTGGTTGCCTGGAATTGAACTCAGGACTTTTGGAAGAGCAGGCAATGCTCTTAACCACTGAGCCATCTCTCCCACATGCTCTTCTAAAGAACCGAGGCTTGATTCCCAGCTCCCACAGAGGGGCTCACAGCTATCAGTAACCCCAGTTCCAGGGGATCAAAGGAAATCAGGCATGTATGTGGTACACAGACATACATGCAGGCAAAACATCCATATACATTAAATAAATAAATAAATGTAAAGAAAATCTTAAAAAGACAAAGCAAACAAAACTACCACATGCTTGCCACAAAGAAATACCATGCTGTGTCAACCCAAAATGATGTCACGACGAGGCCTACGTCATTTTCCCTGTGTCACTATTGTAGCTGGCTCTGGTCAGGTCAGAACTCTTCCAGTGCCACTTGAACTGAATCCAGAACAACAGTCTTCACAAGCAAGACTTGGCTGTCCCCTCTCCTCTGGAAGCACTCAACAGGTCAAAAAGTCCCTCTTGTTTTCCTTTCCCCAGTGACCAAGTGCCTGTTTACACTAGCTGTCTGTATTAGCTAGCCTTCCATTGGTCATTGCTGGTGAGATTGCTGACTCATGGTGAGCCAACAGAAACATTAACATGGACAAAGCCTTTATGCCCTTCTGGAAGGAAATGGAATCATAAACCAACGGGACAGAGGTCCCCTGAGTGCGTGTGGTGATGTTATGGAACGGCAGTCTGGAAAAGCTTACGTTTGTCTTGCAATAATGTGTGCTTGTGTGGACGTGTGGATATGAGTGAAGATGCCCGAGGAGGTTAGAAGAGGGTGTTGGATCCCCAGGAACTCGAGTTACACAATGTGGGTGCAAGATAATGTCTCACCACTGAGCCTTGGATTCACTGGAAATTAGGAAGACAGGAAACAGAAGCATCTGCAATCCACGCCTGTAATTCCAGTGCTCAGAAGGTAGAGGCAGGAGGATCCAGAGAGCAAGGTCATCCCCAGCTACGTGTAGCAAGTCTGAGGCAAGCCTTGGCTGCGGAGAAAGGAAAGGTAAGAAAGATAGGGGAAGTGGAAAGGGGAGGAAAGGCTAAGAAGAAATCCAGCAGTCACCACTACCAATTCTGGCATCAGGTGTGTGGACCAGAGCGAGGCAGAGCATCCTCTTCTGTGCAAGTATGACATAGAGGCTTTGTCCATTCTGAGGCTGGTGTACTCTGCCTTTGGACCTACAGCGTTCCCTCATCCACATGAAAGAGACTGTGGCATCTTTAGAATAAAATAAATGTGGCTTCTTCAGTTTAGTTTATTGCTGGCACTTGTGTTTCACTTAGACTTCCCTTTATATATGAATTAAAATCTACTATACTTAGGATTTTCTCTCTCCACGTGTCAGTGGGATTTTGATGGGGTCAGGGCTCATGTAAAAAAAGAAATGTCACAGTTTTGGCTGTGACATCTACCTGAAGTTTGTCATCCTATAAATAGCCTATCTTGAGGAACCTTTCACCCGTGTTATTTAGGTTCATAAATCTCTAAGGGGTGCACCCTGAGTAATTCACACTGCACCAGGGAGGCTTCCCACTGGGCCACAATTAATCTTCATCCACTCTCTTCAATCTTACAAAAGGCCCAGATAAACTTCCTGTTCAGTGACTGTCCCTGGGTGTGGCTGCTCGCAGTAAGAGCCCGCCTCTTCTTCCAGGACATAAAACCTCCACTAACACACAGACTTCTGCTCTCTCAGGAAGTTTTTGGCAGCAACCATGGCCACCTACGTGGAGCTCAGTACCAAAGCCAAGATGCCCATCGTGGGCCTGGGCACCTGGCAGGTGAGTGTGCCGTCTTGGGAGACCTGCTGCCTTCGAGGGTCTTGGCATTTCCTTCTCTTTCCACAACATCTTCTGACGGTTTGGAATGTTAGGACCCAAGTTGCGTTTGGCTATTGCACTGCTTTTGGCCTCCAAGCTCTGATAGGATTTTTCCAATAGCTTCTCTAACAAATGTCAGGTTTTGAGCCCTTCCTGGGCTTTAAAAACAAGTGCTGCATGGTGCTGACCACACCTTCAATCCCAGCACTCGGGATGCAAAGGATCTCTGTGATTTTTAGGCCAGTCAGATCTAGACTGAGTTCCAGAACAGCCAGGGCTGTCGCCCAGAAAAACCCTGTCTCGAAAAAAATTAAAAATCCCCCCCAAAAAGAAATGAAAGAAAAGAAAAAAATCTCCAGGCAGTGATCTCTCAGCAAGCTTTCCTCTGAATTTATGAGACACCCAACATTTTATAGGTTTTAACTGTATTTTGGTTTTTTTTTTCTCTTGCCAAGTCATTCAGAGGCAGAGGCAGGACACCGAGCTCCAAAAGACCCACGTCCCCTTGCTGCCCTTGAGATAAAACTCCATTTGCAGCATCTGATCTGGAGCCTGTGGGAAAGGCAGAGTCTCAGACCCCAGTCCAGGCTACTGAACTGGCCCCTGCCCTTTAAAGCTCGATCTGGTTCCCGTGCACATTACACTCTAAGCGTGAGGACCGCAGAGCCTAGGCTCAGATCCTGCCTTGCAATCTTACTCTCCTGGCAGAATGCCCCCAGGCCCATCCCTTTTTCCAGTGAAGGAGATTTCCCCAGCCTCTGTTGGGACTTGTCTGACACTGTCCCATCTCCTAACTCTGCCTTAGCGTTTCCCTTGGTGACACCATGACAGTGGCCAGCTGGTTTCTAGGAGCTCTCTGTTTGGTTTCTGGAGACTGAGAGTTTAGGTTGCCCTAGAACTCAACCTGTCCGTAGCTTAGGTTAGCCTTGAACTTGCAATCCTCCTGCCTCAGCCTCCAGAGGTTTTTACAGGTGTGAGTCACTGCCGGAGCTGTTTCTGGAGCCCATGTCTCCTGTTCTGGTGGCTTAGCCACTGCCGCTGTCTCTTACCCTTTGCAGTGTCCTTTCCTCTGCTCCTGGGACAGAGGCAGAGCCCTTCTTTGTCTCCTCACTGGGTTGAAATCTTACTTGAATTTGCTCCACAGTACAGATTTCACTTTCTACCAAGCTGACAACCACTCTTACCAGAAGTATATCTCAGAAATTCAGAATTAGAGCAGGACAAGGGAGTTGTTTTCCAGAAAAGGCTGCGGTATTCACAGGAGTCTGCTCTTATCTGTTGAAAGGCAGGCAGGTATGGGATGGAGGGCCTAGGAACTGCTGAACTGCTAGAGGCCATTTCTTGTCCCAGGGAAGCCAACAGTTATCTCTGTGGTGCTTTTCTGTGTTTGACACTTAACCAAGGTATTTCTAGAGCTGGTAAGAGAGGAAGGGTCTTTTTGTTTGTTGTTGTTTGGTTTGGTTTGGTTGGTTGACTGAAGACTGTTTTTGTATTTAGGTTTAATTTTGAAGGCAACTATGTACCCCAGGCTGGCCTCAAACTCACAATCCCCCTGCCTCTTATTTCCCAAATGCTGGGATTACACACAAGGGCCACTACATCCAGTGGTTTGCTTTTCCTTTTTTCTTTTTAATCTTATTGTATTTTATCCTATTATACTGCTGTGTGGCAGAGTCTGAATTGGTCATGCAATGACCATTCTCAACTTTTTTTGGGGGGGTGGTTATCAAGACAGGGCTTCTCTATAGCTTTGGAGCCTGTCCTGGAACTAGCTCTTGTAGACCAACTAGGCTGGCCTCAAACTCACAGAGATTCACCTGCCTCTGCCTCCTGAGTGCTGGGATCAAAGGCGTGTGCCACCACCTCCCGTCTTATTCTCAACATTCTTAATTAAGATGGTCTGCAACTAAAATCCTCTGGGTCTCTTCAGAGTTGAGTTTTGACTTTTAGCAAGTTGTAGTGGGAGCCGTCTGTCACCTCAGAAACCAGAGATCCTTTAAGATCTGGTGGGTTTGATAGGAACTGACTTTTAGCTAAGGGAGAACATGGGGTGGGTGAACATTCCGGTTCACTTTTTCTTCAGTGTTCCCAGTAACGCTGTGGTTTTCAGAAGCTGCGCTGTGTGGAGTCTGGTGAGGAAGGTCTTGACGTTAGAGCATCCTATGACCTTTCCTGTTGCCTTTTAGTCTTCTTCCACAGGCCAAATCAAAGAAGCTGTGAAGGTGGCTATTGATGCCGGGTATCGCCATATTGACTGCGCCTATGCCTATAACAACGAACATGAAGTGGGGGAAGCCATCCAAGAGAAGATCAAGGAGAAGGTTGTGAAGCGGGAGGACCTCTTCATTGTCAGCAAGGTAGAGTGGCCTACTTGGTGGACGGGACTTCAAAGCCAGTGCAAGAATCTGGTCCACACTACCCTATCTGTCATTCTCCTAACCTCCTTCCTTGCTTTTGTTATATCTGTGGGTGTGAATAACTACACTCCAAGTCAGTATTGATAAGGTTCTGGTGTTGGCCCACCCTCCCGTGTTAGTTTTCCCATAACAAGATGGCTCCACTAAGGTTCGAGTGCTCATCACTGTCATGCTTTCTGTCAGTGGGATTCTTCTACCTAGTCAGAAGCTAGGGGTGCCATCAAGGGTGACTGAAGAGATGGCTCAGGGGTTAAGGGTGCATTCTGCCCTTGTAGAAGATCATAAGCTAGTTCCCAACATTAGGTAGCTCGCAACTCCTGTAACTCAAGTTCCAAAGAATCCCATACCCTCTTCTGGCCTCCAGGGGCTCCCACTCACATACATGTGCACATATGTACATACACAGAAATAATAAATGAAATACATATTTTTTAAAAAGGGTTGGGCCTGAGCCATATCACTCAGTACTATATTCTCAGTGGCTGGGTAGAGAAAGCTTTATTTATTTATTTTTAATGTTGCAGGGGAATATCTTTTTATCTCAATTCAGTAAAGGGTGGATTATAAAATGCTGTAAAAAATAAAAAGGAGAGGGGCAAGTGGAGCGTGAAGTTGTTGGTTGGGTATACCTAGCTGGACCATTCTACCCACTTGGAAACAGCATCTGGTGTGAGAAACAGACTCACTGGACAGATCGGCCACTTAAAGCCCTTGTGGTTTACCATTAGGGCCTGGTGTCTTGGAGATACAGGACTATACTCCAGTAGCATCAGAATGCTAAGTGTTCTAAGAAATTCACAGGATGAAGTGAGCTTGAGAAAATAAATCACCCTCAATGAGTAGGAAATAACCTGCCTCAGGAAGCCCTAGGAATCTTGCATATCAGATTATGTATGTTAATTAGTCCATCTGGTTAAAGATAAATAGCCTGTCCCAAGGTTAGATCAGACCATAAATCTCAGAACAGGGAGTGTGAGCTTAGTGTGGTCCAATTCCTAATCCTTCCTTGTTGCACTCTGCAGTTGTGGCCCACTTGCTTTGAGAGAAAACTGCTTAAGGAAGCCTTTCAAAAGACCCTCACGGATCTGAAACTGGACTATCTGGACCTCTATCTTATCCACTGGCCACAGGGACTTCAGGTTTGCTCTGCTCTCGGTACCTTCTATAGCTGTGGAGACAGGGCTCCTGTAAAGGGGGCGGGGCAGGGGAGAAGCCTGTCAACTTCCTGTTGGTTCCACGTCCAGCAATGTCCTCAAAAGATGTCTTGGGCTATTCTTGCATATTGTATTTCAGGGTTCAATACTATTCTTGCATATTGTGTTTCAGGGTCTGACACCCCTGCCTAGCAAAACGTGTCTAGGGAGTGGCTTCCCAGAGCAAAGCTCAAGACTTTGCTGCTGAGGTTGAAGGGGTGTGAATGCTCAGTATGCCCGCTCCCCATTCATGCACAGCTAGGGTGATGGTACTTCTGGAGGAGTCAAGGACAGGAGCTGGGTACAGTCTTCCGCAAACTCTACCATTCAGAGCTAACCCTTGCCTCGTGATCTTGAAATTAAAATTTCCTCCAGGTCCATGTGGGTCCAGATGCACTGCGTTCATTTCCATGGTGATGGAAATTTCCTGATAGCGTTTTTGACATATAGTAGTAGGTTTTGGAACCAGCCCAGCAGTGTCTGTGGTTTGGGATTTTCCGTCCACAGTAGGCTGGGATGGAGATGTCAGGCTTGATGTCTGCAAGTGTGTCCTCCAGAGCCTGACCAAGTGCTAAGCAGGTGTGGGCATTTGGTATTTTGCCGTCCCGGAGCCTCGCTTCATAGGAGCAGGTGCAGCCAACAGCGTTTTGTTTTGTATCTACAGCCCGGAAAGGAGTTATTCCCCAAAGATGCTCAAGGCAATGTCCTCACCAGTAAAATCACGTTCTTGGATGCCTGGGAGGTAGGTTCCAGCTTTATTGTGTGATGGAGACTTTGTCATTATGGTATGAAAAGGCCCACATGCCTTGTGTGTAATTCTGTCTCTGTTTTCCTCGAGTTCTTCTTACTCCTTCCTTAACATGTTTGGATTTAGGGTTCACCTGGCATCATCTACTTTTTTTTTCTTGAGATGATCCCACAGTGTATCTCTAGTTAACCTGGAGCTGACAGAGATCCATTAGCCTCTGCATCCCAGGTTCCGGGATTAAAATCATTTATTTTTGAGGCGACTATTAGGATCTCAATTGAGACAGAAAACACAAATGTCCCTCAGCTTGTGGTAGACATATGCTGTTTTGAAACTCAGGGCAGGCACATGGTACAGGGACGTTGCCTTGATTTGTACATATTGGCTGAGTAACCAAAGGAAATTTTATTATTATCATCATTATTATTTTGGGTTTTCAAGACAGTGTTCCTCTGTGCAGTCCTGAGTGTCCTAGAACTCGCTTTGTAGAGCAGACTTGCCTTGAACTCAGACATCTGCCAGCCTCTGCCTCCCAGTGCTGGGATTAAAAGCAGGCACTAACACACCCAACTGTCTTAGTGAAAAGGTTGAACTCCCTCAAGCCGTTTGCTCTTAGAGATGAGCTTGTTATGAGAAGGATCAGTGTTACCCACACAAAGCCAGGTTTGGAAGCACATGTCTGTATTTCTTGTGCTCGTGTGGCGAGAGGGGAGGGAGAGCTAGGAGAGTTCCCGTGATCTCCAGTCAGCTAGTGCGGTATACAGAGCGATGAAACACAAAGAGACTCTGTCTCACACAAGGTGAAAGGTGAGGAACAACACCTGAAGTTGTCCTTTGACCTTGGTACACTTGCCATGGCATGTGTTCCTGCACACACACAGGAACACGTGCACAAGCATGCACACACACACAGGAACACGTGCACAAGCATGCACACACACCATGCACACACTCACATAATATCACACTTCAGGGTGGGATAAGGAAGAAGAGCGAACATCCAAAGCTTCATCTTGGCGCATTAGTTACCAACCCTGCGAGGGAATGCTATCTTCCCTGTGTACAAATGATGAAACCAATAACCTGGGGAATTGGAAGTCATCTAGTTACACAACAGGGGTGTGACACAATTAAGACTAGACTCAGCTTTATCTGACTCAAAGGTCCAGTTATGAAAACTTTTATCACAGTGCTTGATAAACAGTGAGCCCGTATCTAAAGATCAGAAAAGTAACAGTAATAAGAACCTTGCTTCTTAAAACCAAACAACTGACTTTATCAGCCGTGTTCCTTTGGAGAACCCAGACCAATACTTGAGGTTCAAAAGCTAAATATGTCATGGATACGTTCCTCCAAAAATCTTTTTGCTACTGTATCCTCTTGCAAATGTCAACAGAGGAAAACACAAACAAGCTAGTCGTAAACACTGACAGAGATTCCAAGAATTTGTGTGCTGCCTGTCCAGCAGCCCCGAATCTCTCTTGTGTCCAGTCACCAAGCAACACTGTAGAAAAATAAAATGAAAAAATTCTGTATTTCTATAGTGGATCTTGAAATTTTTTTCTTGAGGTTTTCTGACTTGGATGGGAAAAGAAAAAATTATAAAGGCCTCCAAAATAAAGAGCCACCTAGTTTGATTGATGGCTTCATGAACAAAATAGTGGTTTTACATGAATGGAGTCAACAGCAATGAATAGACTGTGTGGCATTCATTTTTGCACTGAAACAAGTGTATTATTAATAACTCGACATGATAGCTATTGTACATGACCATGTAAATAATTTAGTAAATCTTTGTGGTGCGATGTACAGACTACCCGAGCTCTGGCTCTTATGCTGAATTAACTATGGCCATTCTGTCATAGTTAGATACCTAGCAGCATCCTTGATTTACCTATGGCTGAATCCAATAATTACTGCTACATGGAACTCTTTAAGCTGTAGGCTCTACTTAGACAACAGCAGGATTAACCATGTCAGCATCGAGCGGTTCTTTGGAACAACAACCAATCCCATAGAAGTCTCACCGACTGAAATCCAGAAGAGGGTAGGAGAAAATAACGTGAAGAAGGCTGGGTTATCATACACGCAAACCAAAGTCAACTTGGGACACGGGCACATGTAAATGATCTCATTCCACACTGGGGAGTTCAAGGACCTTCTGGTCTCAACACTAAACAGCCCTGTCTAGCAAAGTCCTTTCTCGCTTACCCTGGTGGCTCTCAACCTTGTACACTAAATTCACCAGGGAGAGGGAAGCTCAGTAAGAAACTCAGGAGTGGGACCCCAACACTTTTTTTTTTAAGCTTACAGAAGGTTCCAATTTGCACCAAGGCTGAGAGAGGGGACACAGTGTGGCCTTAATATGCACTACAGAGTGCATGCTCTACTCTTAGTCTTTGCTTATGACCCCTTCACTCTGTTCGTGATATCCCTCCTTTGCGCTATTTTTTTAGGCCCAATTTAAACTCTACTTTCACTGTCATTGTGGAACCCGTGTAGATCCCTTCCTTCCCACACTGATGCTCAGGGTTATGTCAACTGTCCAGTGAGCCCAAGCAGCCCCACTGTGAAGGCTGATGGCTCACGGAAAGAAGCAGACTGTAGGCTTTTATATTCTGCAAACTCCTAAGCAGGAACTTATAATAAATGAATCATAAGTACATGTTGAGTTTGTGGCTGCCACCATCAAGTATGATAGCTTGATAAATTTGCAAATTGTTCATTCTGGGGAAAATTTATTTTTAAAAATACCCTTCCTTAGGGCTAACACACAGTCATAGTTGTGGCAAGTTGTTAGTTGGCCAGATCTCAGGCCCACCTAACCCCAGGTTGGGGGCCGTGCCAGGCTCTGATATGTCTACATGTCTCACCATTGGAAAACTAACCATGTGGCAGAGGAAAGTGGGGTCAGAACCCAAATAGGAAGCTGGTTCTGATGACATAGGCATGTAATCTAGGTGCAGGAGGCAGAGGCAGGATCACAAGTTCAAGGTCGGCCTGGGCTGCAGAGGAAGTTCAAGGCCAATCTGGATAATTAGAGAGACCACATCTCAAACTTTTAAAATGAAAAGATTTGGGTGAAGAGAGAGCTGAACACATACACTCCTAGAAGCATCTGACCACCGATGGACATTCACCGTCTGGAATGATATTTCTTTCTAGTGTTGTATCTTACCTAACCTGGAGGGTTGTCCATCCACTCCTCTTATCTCAGGACTAAACGGAGCCAGCATCCCTGTAATCCCCTCACAGCCATCTAAATGGCATTCTTCCCTGTGACAGGGCATGGAGGAACTGGTGGACCAGGGGCTGGTGAGAGCCCTGGGCGTCTCCAACTTCAACCACTTGCAGATTGAGAGGCTCCTGAACAAGCCTGGACTGAAACATAAGCCAGTGACCAACCAGGTAAATTCTCTTTGGTGAAGGGCCCTGCTCTGGGGCTGCTTCAACACTGGGAGGCAATTTCCATACTATCCATGGAGTCTCATCTCTGAGGTCTGTGTTCAGGATGCTCAAGGAGGCAGGAGACAGATCTCTGGTCTGGTCTGTAGCACATTCATCAGTAGGTTATATTTGGCCTTTGTGTTAGTCTCTTCTTGTGCCCAGAGTTCCATCTGAGCCACTCAGGAAGGCCAACTTCACTAGTGATGGAGGTGCTTTCTCTTGCAGGTCGAGTGCCACCCATACCTCACTCAGGAAAAACTGATCCAGTACTGTCACTCCAAGGGTATCAGTGTCACAGCTTACAGCCCCCTGGGCTCTCCAGACAGGCCTTGGTGAGCCTTCGGAGTGGTGACTTTTTCTTTCTCACTCTGAAATTTATTGTTTAATAATTAGTTAGTATTGCTGTGAATTTCTTATGCACCTGGGGAAAAATGTGTCTATAGCCATACACCTGACGCACTCAAAGAGGATTATGGGGGGAGGGGCACAATGTTTCAAAAAAAAATGACAGTATGCTTTATCTCTTAAGAGTGCTCCATTTCTGCTCTCAAATCCCTGAGACTCCAGGGCCTCCTAAGTATGGGACCATAGCAAAGACACAGCATCCAGGCGGCTCCCCTGCCTGTTCTGCAGTTGGAGAAGGCCATGGTGCTCAGCCCTGATACTGTCATGGAAGTGGGGTGATTTGTTCATTCCAGACTTCTTTCTGCCTGTAGGGCCAAGCCAGAAGACCCATCACTACTAGAGGACCCCAAGATTAAAGAGATTGCTGCAAAGCACAAGAAAACCTCAGCCCAGGTAAAAGATGTTGCCTCCCTGCTTTTAACCCTGCAATCCCTTTTTTTGGTTTGTTTGTTTTTGTTTTTTGAGAGTTTCTCTGACTGTCCTAGAACTTGCTCTGTAGACCACGCTGGCCTCAAAAACTCATAGAAGTCTCCAGCCTCTACCTCCCGAATGCTGGGATTAAAGGTGTGCGCTTTGGGAGGGGGCACAATACAGTCTTTAGTGTTGTTTTATTTTTTATATTGCTGTCTTTTAATCCTTTGGAGAGGAAGAAATGGGAGATGTAATTCTACTGGCATCTTTGGGAAATACAGCTGGCAGTATCAAACGAGGATCACCCCTGCCAAGTTCCCATTCCTAGCTAGAGAAATCATGGTGTTGCTTTCAGGATTAAGAGAGATACAAGAGCCATAGGGAACTGCAAAGATAATCGTTCTGTTAGTTACTTTTCTATTGCTGTGATGAGACACCATGACCAAGGCAATTCATAGGAAAAAGGATTTATATGGAGGCTACTGTCCCAGAGGGATGGGAGTCCATCGCCATGACAGCAGGGAAGATAGCAGCAGTCAGGCAGGCATGGTGCTGGAGCAGGAACTAAGGGTTTGCATCTTAATCCACAAACAGGAAGATGAGAGCACACTGGGACTGACATAAAGTTTGAAACCTTAAGCCCACCCTCAGTGACATACTTTCTCCAACGAGGCCATGCCTAATCCTTGCCAAACCGTCCCGCTGACTGGGGACCAAGTTTTCTAACACATGTATCTGTGGGGCTACTCTCATTGGGATCACCATTCTCCTCTGTTAGTGAACACATGCCTTTACTTTTTGTGCATAGGTTCTGATTCGGTTCCACATCCAGAGAAACGTGATCGTGATCCCCAAGTCTGCGACACCAGCACGTATACACGAGAACTTTCAGGTAAGATCCTGGCTGGTCATCGGCTATGTATGGATGGAGGACTCTTAGCAGGCTTCTCATCCTGTCCTGCAGCATCAGCGATGTTCCTAACTTCTCATCATCTTGTGAACTCTTGTGCCAGGGAGCTGGCTGGCTTCAACAGAGCTAGATGAATCACCAGGGGGTCACGAATGGGCTGAGCGAGGGGCCGGGGAAGCCCTATCAGTTCTGAGCACAGAAAAGACCCTTACTTTCCCATGAGCGCTTAGGTCAAGGCCCATAGACTATCCTGCCCAAGGGCAGTCTGCCCTTGCCTACATAGCAACCTTTTAGCTAGAAAACAGGTATGGACTGGACTTGAAGAAATGTCCTTCTGGAAGGATCCACGAGTCCCTCACAGATTAGACACTGCACAAACCGAGATTTTGTGCCACCGAATCCTGTAAATAATTCAGTCTTAAACTAGATATTGGTTTGTATGCAATGTGAGCCTATGTGTGTAGAGAGGGATGCCTGGAATGCCTACAGCCTCAGGTACCAGCCCTTTCCTTGCTAAGGAGCCTTGGGACTCTTGTTCTTCCAGGTCTTTGACTTCCAGTTGAGTGACCAGGAGATGGCCACCATCCTTGGCTTCAACAGAAACTGGAGGGCCTGCCTGCTGCCTGAGTAAGTGGGGTAGGCTTATGTATGAGCTTTCTGAAGCTGTGGAAGATTAAATGGGAGGATTGGAAGACATCCGGGATAACTTTTTATGTTCAAATACTATCTCCTGGGAGTTGTGAAAAAGTAAAGTTTGAGTCATGGGAAGTCATGCCTGCCAGTTGCTGCAAATCCTGAGTTTTACACATAGAGCCAGAGTTTAAGAAAGATCATGCTGTTCTGTGGTGTTTTGTTTTACTCTTTAGGGTCCTGCCTCCCAGCTCCCAAATAAATACACAAAGACTTATTCTTACTTATGAATGCCCAGTCTTAGCTTGGCTTGTTTCTAACCAGTTTTTCTAACTTAAATTATCCCATTTCTTCTTAACTATGTTTTGCCTCTAAGCTTTTACCTTTCTTTATTCTATATATCTTTGTTTGTTTGTTTGTTTGTTTGTTTCTCCACACTGGCTGTGTGATGACTGGGTAGCTGGCCCCTGATATCCTCCTCTCCTTCTCCTTTTCTCGCTCTTCGCTCTTCTCTTCCCAGATTCCTCCTATTTATTCTCTCTGCCTGCCAGCCCTGACTATTTCTCTCTCCTCCCTAGCTATTGACCATTCAGCTCTTTATTAGGCCAATCAAGTGTTTTAGGCAGGCAAAGTAACACAGCTTTACAGAGTTAAACAAATGCCACATAAAAGAATGCAATACATCTTTGCATCATTAAACAAATATTCCGGAGCATAAAAGAAAATAACGCATCTTAAAATAATATTCCCCAGTGCCATTCCTTTGCAGGAGGCAGAAACACTTATCCACCAACTCCTTCACTTAATGGCTTATGTGCAATATGCTGTGTGCCAGCATGTTCTGGGTGTTTGGCACATCACACTATACACACTTCATGTTGCCCAATCTTGTATTCTAGCAACATCTGAAGTTACTCTAAGTATGTATGTCAGGCAGTAACAAATGCCATAGAGAAAAGTAAAATAGGTAAAAGGTATGGGAAGTAGTGCCTTCTGGTGGAATATGTGCTTTATATGTGATGAGCCAGGGGCAGCTTGGCTGACCTATCAAGTCACAGTTCAGAGAAACAAAGGATGTGCCATGTGGTATTAGGAGAACACTTCCTTGACAATCACAGCAGTGGGTGCGGTAGTGGATTTAGGGCACTCCAATAAGGAGGCCATTGAAGCTGCAACAGATGAGTAAGGCCTAGTGTGGGAAGAAATGAATTCAGAGACAATAAGCTAAGGGCATGCGGGTGGTACAGACCATGAGGAGGACTTTGATTTTAGGACTTGGAATTTGGGAGAGGATCCAGAAGAGGATCATGTCCACATGATCTTACATGCCTGAAAAGTTTACTGACTTCTGCACTGAGAGGCCATAGGAACCCTACTATAATAATTCAGGGAAGAGAGGACAATAACTGGACCTGAATTCAAATAGAAAATAGCCAACTGTGTAACATGAGGGCTGGCTTGTTGGGGTTACTGTCCTACCCAGTACCCCACAGCCAGCAAGCCCCAAAGAATATCACACAGAGAGTCTACATTAGGTTATTAACTGATTGGCCCATTATCTCAGGCTTCTTACTAGCTCCCATAAGTTATATTAACCCATTGTCAGCCACATAGCCAGTACCTTCTCTCAGCTGGGCTGCTACATGTTGCCTTGTTGGAGATCTGCGCAGGAGTGCCAGGGAAGCTTCCTGCTTCCCAATTTCTCCTGTTCTCCTTGCTCCACCTCTACTTCCTGTCTGGTTTTCCCGCCTATACTTCCTGCCTGGCCAATCAGCGTTTATTTAAAACATGATTGACAGAATTGTCCTGCACCACAACTGAATTTGCCAAAAAATTAGCAAGTATGGCTTTGCTTGGTCGGTTTTGTTTTTGCATGAACAATCCGAAATGAGAGTTGTCATTTAGAGGTGAAGGATTTGGCTTGAGACATGTTTGTGATGCCTTTGATTATCAAATAGATAATGAGAGATAGTTACATTAGTGAGTCGAGGTGATAGATTGGGCCATTCAGGAGTAAGCCCAGCTGGTCTGTAATTCAAAATTCAGTCATTAAATAGCCATGATGCCTTGGATAGATTGTAACTTTGCCAATTCCGATTCCTTATTTACAAAGTAGGAGTTATTATACTCAATACAGCAAATATCCATTGAATACAAGTTTAGACATTATCAGAGATCCTAGCTTATGGCTTATCTTGCCTTGTTTAATGCATCGATCATAATATAACAACTAATCTGTCGATTTCTTCATGATTTCCCACTTTTCCGTAATGTGGAATGAACTCCCAACAGTGTTTGTGAGGCCCTTGCCTGGTTTTTGACAACCTGGCCACGGCATACTTCCCTGCACTCCTTTCAAATGTCCTGCTCATCAACTGGAGGGAAGGTTCTGGTGTGAAGCCCCTTATGTGTCATAGTTCCCAGGAATGGGGTGAGGAGAGGCTGAGAAAGGTCATAGAAAGTACATTCTTATGTATCCCATATAAGAACGCCTGGACACCCTGGGGAGGCGGTATGCATGAATGCTGGAGTTAGATCACCCATAGTACATAAAATCAGGCCTCTTCCAAACCTGTGCCCTCTTTATTCATGAATTGTTGTTATATACATGTATATTTATGTATTTACAAACATACTCCTAAGCGATCAAGGAGGGGTAAATGGGAGGCTTTGGAAGGAGAAAAGGGAAGGGGGAAGTGATGTGATCATATTAAAATCTCAAAAACCATAAAAGAAATAATTACAAAAATTAAAGCCAGGCCCGGTGGTACATGTCTCTAATCACAGTACTGTGGAAGTGGCATCAGGAGGTTAAGTTCAAAGTTGTTCTCTACTACAAAGAGTTCAGAGCCTGGCCCTGTCTAAGAAAACATCATTAGGTGACACTAACAGTTTCTCCACGCTTATTGCTGCAGGACAGTAAACATGGAAGAATTTCCCTTCAACGCAGAATATTGAAGCTGAACCGCCCGAGAAGCCATCCATCTTTGCTAACACACACCTCACTCACCCTGAAGACCTTGTGCTCTAGGCAATGCTGTACTTAAATCCTCCTGGTGAACCAGGGACAGACTGTCTTGCAAGGAAATGTGACTCTGAGAAATGAACAGACATTTCTTTTACTTATTTGATCTGACCGAAAGTATGTCAAAAAACGTTGGTGGATATAAAGATAGAACAATAAAAATGATAACAGTCACAAGCACGTCCAACACATTCTAGAGTGGTTTTTGGATTAGCGAACTCGTTGGGTCCAACTCTTACCCTCCGGGTTCCAACTCTTACACTTCACATTTTATATGATTGAAATGGAGGTGTAGCAAAGCCAAGAACTTGCTTGCTTGAGGTCTCTGAGTCATAAATGGTTAAAATTAAGTTTCTAAGGAAGATGCTCTCAGGGCAAGCACAAGGCTTTTGATGCCCTCCTCCTCCCACATCTTCTTACCTCTTTTACTGCCCTGTGACTTTCCTGGGAACTTCCCAACCTTGCCTTTAACACCCCATCATGCCTAAGAGTCAGTGCTGGGGCTGTGGGAAGAGTCTGGGATCCACAGAGGACATCACTGGGTAAAGGGGGAGTCAGGCATGAAAACTCCTATTGCCATTAACCTGGGACATGCCCTTTTCTATAGCATTTTTTCTTGGAAACCTTGCAGCCATCAAGAAAGACATAGAGAAGAACAAAAAGAGCACCTGGCCACCCATCTTACAAACTTAAAGATGCTTGGGCCATGTTTGCTCCAAATGTTTTGAAAATAGAAAAGCATTCAAAAACTAAGTGGTAAGTGTAGGGTAGGAAGCCTCTAGATCTCCCCATCTCTGCTCCTCACAGTCAGCGTCAAGGCAGATGTCTGAATTGCCTCATCTACTGCTTACAATCCTGCTTGTTCTCAGGTCCTGCCCTTCTTTTTCCAGTGTGCATGGTGTTGATGGTGGGTGGACGCCTATACTTCCAGGGTTCCTAGTCAGATGGCTTCCTTTGGAATTGCTTAGTGGGGACTACTATTAGGGACCTGAAAGACTCAAGAAGCAAAATGTGTGGTTTTCGGATGCTATTTCCCATAGAAGTCATATTTGCTATGGGAAACCAGCTCTTTCTCACAGCCTTAACCTTGGTTCTGTCTCCTACCAGTTCACAAAGAGTCTGGGATTAGAATACATCACTTTGTCAATTCCTTAGTGTGGTCCTCCATCAAGTTACCAGAGGGGTGGTTCTTTCTTTTGAGGCTCTTGGGTTTCCCTCATTGACTCCCCTACTTTTGCTGACTGCTGGCTTTATAGTTACTTCTTCAGAAGTATCGACTTCTCTCTCTGACTTCTCATGATGCTCTTATAGGGAAACCAGCCATTGGATTCATGCCCACCCCCACCAAACATACCACCACCAGCAGCATCAATATTATTTGTCTTTTTGAGACAGGTTCTCACTATGTAGCCCTGGATGTGCAAGAACTACATAGACCAGACTGACCTCAAACTCACAGTGATTCACCTACCTCTGACTTCTGAGTGCTGGGGTAGAAGGTGTACACCGTCACACCCGGAAGCATATCTTTTTTAAAAAAATTTTTTCATTAAAAAATTTCCACTTCCCCCATCCTCCCATTCCCCTCCCTCCCCCTCCAGCCTTAAGAGAGGGCAGGGTACCCTGCCCTGTGGGAAGTCCAAGGCCTAGGAAGCTTTGAATCCAAACAGACTAGGGTCCCAAAAAGCTAGTACATGCAGTAGAAACAAGTCCCAGTGCCTTTATCAATGGCTTCTCAGTCAGCCCCCATTGTCAGCCATATTCAGAGAGTCCGGTTTGATTACACGCTCATTCAGTCACAGTCCAGCTGGATTTGGTGAGCACCCATTTTATCAGGCACACTGTCTCAGTGGGTGGACCAGCCCCTCACTGTCCTGCCTTTAACCTAGATGCCCCTCAATGGAAGAATGGATAAAGAAAGTGTAGAATATATACACATTAGAGTACTACTCAGCGGTAAAAAAAAAAATGACATTTTGAATATTGCATGCAAATGGATGGAAATAGAAAACACTATCCTGAGTGAGATAATCCAGACCCAAAAATATAAATATGGTATGTACTCACTCATTAGTGGACTCTAGCCATAAACAAAGGACATTGAGCTTATAGTTCACAAGCCTAAAGAAGCCAAATAACAAGGTAAACCCAAAGGAAAAAAAATATGTAAATCCACCTGGAAATTGGAAGCAGACAAGAACACCGGGCAAAAGTTGGGAGCATAGAGGTAGGGGTGGGGTTGGGGGAAGGGGAGGGGGGAAAGAGAAGGCAGTAGGGAAGGATTGGGGCGAGCTTGGGGGAGTGGGAGGGATGAGATGGAGGAAGGGCAGATATAGGAGCAGGGAAGAAGATATCTACATTAAGGGAGCCATTTTTTTTAGGTGTGGCAAGAGACTTGGCTCTAGAGGGGAACCCAGGTATCCACGGGGATGTCCCCAGCTAGGTCATTGGGCAGCTGAGGAGAGGGTGCCTGAACTGGCCTTGTCCCTTAATTACACTGATGAATATCTTGAATATCACCATAGAATCTCCGTCCGGCAATGGATGGAGATAGAGACAGAGACCCACATCAGAGCACTGGACTGAGCTCCCAAGGTCCAGTTGAAGAGCAGAAGGAGGGAGAAGATGAGCCAGAAGCATATCTTAATGGAACTTACTCTGTTTGCAAAGGCCCTTTCTTCAAATAAGGTCATATTCTGAGGTCTGGGCAGACATGGGCTTTTGGCTCCCTATTCAGGCAATGTATGCAACATTATTATACCTTTATTTGACTACTTAGTATTTCTGAGACTAATATGTGGACATTTTAAAGATAATTTACTATCATATTCATTTGTTACCAAAGTGGCCAAATTACCACCTCTTGACATCATCTGAAGACATTTACAATTCATTTTTATTCAATAGTTTGTCTATTTTTGTGTTAATTCATTCTTCTGGCTCCCTGGAGTCTGTGGTGTTCTATGTACAGTGTAGACTTAAATGTTGGCAACTAGACAGATGTGGCAGTCAGAATCTATGCCCCGCCAGTGACATTCACTGTATGTTCCCTTCCCTTGAGTGTAGGCAGATCCTGTGAACAGGATGAGATTATACTCATACAATATATTTGATGAAAATGTTTTAATGGATGTGATTGTATCAAACCTGCTGAGTTTTAGATGGGAAGTCAGTGGGAGCAGGACTTATCTGCGTCACTTCTGCTCACGAGACCATCACTTGAGTGCGACAAGAGAACAAGAGAAATGATAAAGAAAACCATACTTCCTTTTCATCTCACTAGATGCAGACTCGTCAGTAGCCCAGAGCAGGCCTTGTTAGTAGACTGGGTGCGTATCCGGAATCGAGATGAAAACACTCCGGCTGATTCTGTGCAGTGTTTCCACTGCTCTGTTGGGAACAATACTCACTTCCCGTGTATGCTTCAAAAGAAGAGTTTTACAGTGTGTGACGCTGTGCTTGCGTTTTGTATTTATACTTCAAAAAGATGTTGCGAAATAATAGAGGCATACTGATTAAACATCTAAATGTTTCTTCACTTAAAATGATAATGAATAGCAAGCAAAAATCAAAACACACAAATAAGGAACGAGACCACAACCAAAGGACGAAAGGATGGTGTTTTAAAACCATGAGCAGCACATTTCCCCTATGCTTTGGGAGCTGCTGGCTTCGGCATTTTCCAGTTGTGAGCATATCGTGTAGAGAGTGCTGAGCCAGATTGCCTATTGTGAGAAGAGTCTACATCTATGACTGAAATATACCCACTACAACTGGACAAAAATGCGGAAGAGCTCTTGGTTTTCAATACACTGATATCGCAATACAGACATAAATGCTTGTTCAACGATCGACACCTGGGCACCACTTTCTATTAGTAGAAACTAGAGTGTGGGGAAGCCAAGACAAGGTGACTGCTTCAGGTTTCAGATGGGCAGATGATGGGCCCTGCCCCTAGGACACAGAAGCCAGCACAAATAGGGCACACCCACAAATGCTGTCATTAGTCCACCACAATCCAAATGAATAAACGGAAATTCGGGAGAACACACAGAACGAAATAAACAATGAAGAAATGAGAACATTTCCTCAAATTGTGCCTGTCACCTGATCCATGCACAAGAGATGGTCGAATTGTAAAGTCATGCCGTGACAACCATATTAGCATTAATCCACCAAGGGACATTGATAAATATTTAGACCAGTAAGTAAATATTTGCCTTTTCATATATTACTTTTTTTTCTGTTACACAGAGCCTGACTGTCCTGGAACTCAGGATATATCAGTCTGGCCTTGAACTCAGAAATCTACCTCAGTCTCCAGAGTACTGGGATTAAAGGCATGAGCCACCACTGTCTGGCAATTCTTTTTTTTTTTTTTTTTTTTTTTGGTTTTTTGAGACAGGGTTTCTCTGTGGCTTTGGAGCCTGTCCTGGAACTAGCTCTTGTAGACCAGGCTGGTCTCGAACTCACAGAGATCCGCCTGCCTCTGCCTCCCGAGTGCTGGGATTAAAGGCGTGCGCCACCACTGCCTGGCCTGTCTGGCAATTCTTGCCTACTTAATTACTAAAGGAAGAAGTAGTTTAGCTGGGCGGTGGTGGCACACGCCTTTAATCCCAGCACTCCGGAGGCAGAGGCAGGTGGATCTTTGTGAGTTTGAGGCCAGCCTGGTCTACAAGAGCTAGTTCCAGCACAGGCTCCAAAAGCCACAGAGAAACCCTGTCTCGAAAAACAAAACAAAACAAAACCAAAAAAAAGTAGTTTTAGGTCAGACAAATCGACCGACTTTGGAGTGGGTGGTTCTCTGCACCACCACTGCCAAAAGCCATCTTCATCGCTGAGAACCTGGCTGAGCTCTCACACCATCCTGCCACATCCTGTGAGGTCATTCTGACTCGGTGTGGCTTTAGTTTCCTGTCTGTTAAGAGCCATGGCTCTCCACCAAGGCAAGGGCTGTAGTCTCACAGGAGAGCGCATGAGAGCCCAATTATCTACAAGACTAGTGTCGTCTCTAATGACCACTTTTCTGGGTGTGCCCTGCCAAACAATGTTAGTAATAACGAGCTGGCATGATGGTGCAGGTATTCACTCTCAGCACTGAGGAGCAGGAGGCAGGAAGCTGCAGCAAGATCCAGGTTGGCTCTGGAAGCCTAGGGATTCCCTCTGGGTCTCCCTGTCTCTAACACACACACACACACACACACACACACACACACACACACACACACACACACGTATCACTCATTTGGTCTTCGGAACACACTGCCTGTCAAGTGTTCTCTTACAAGCACAGAGACAGGAGGAGGGACTTGTAAGTTGGAAGACACAACTCCTCTAAATATGAATATTTCTACATCTTCCAAAATAAATTTCCCCTTCTGCCTGCCTCAGAAATGCAACTCCAGAGACAGGCTCTCTCTCTAATGACAAATTGCAGCAGTTCCTAAAGGCCCTAGGTCCCTCCAGTGACCATTTCCTTCACTTTTTGCCTGAGCTCTGACAGGGAAACGTGTCAGATCCTGCTCCAACCAAGTCAACTGGGGTACCTGGAAGGGGGCGCGAGGTTGAGGAAATGGCAGATTGAAAGAGATTGGGACAGAAAGCACAGGATCGACCCGGGAGGTCTGTTGGTAAATACCTACCAGCCCTGCATTTATTTCAGAGCCTGCTTACATATAAAAGCCAAACAAAGGACAGCATAGTCAGTCAGTATCTAACCACAAGACTATTTCTGTCCTTGAGCAAGCCGTTTCTTTTTCTATCTGGATGTGCCCTCAGTTGGCATTCACTAGCCCATGCCTTTCTCATGGACAAAATGTCTTTCCCATGGACTTAATCAGAACTTTCTCACAGCCCTCAAGGAGACTGGAACAAGCAAGCTTGAACTCAAGTGACTTATAAGCCAGAATGGACTCCAGCTGGCAACTGAGTCACCTGTGGGCTACCACAGAAACGTGACCTCAGGAAAATGAACCTTCCTGCCCCATCTCCCCTGACTCCATCACTGAGGCTCAGCATCTCTCGCAGCTCGGCTACATCTTACAAGTGAACAGCACTGGAAAGCCGGTGTCTGTGGCAGCGCTCAGCCTCTGGAGTCCTAACTTCACTCTGTTCTCCCAGGAAGCTGGGAGCCAAGTTCTGCAAGCATGCAAACACAGGCCTCATAATATCAGCCGGCAGCATCCGCCCTTAAGAATTCACCAGACAAGGAGCCGCAGGCTCACAGCTGCACGCTCTCCCAGCTCTGAGGAGAGAGTGGAGCTCTCCCAGCTCCACTGGAGCTATGCCCCAGTGGAGGCCTGCCCTGCTTCAGCATGGGGTGAGCCTGGGCTGGCAGCCGAGGCTGAATCTAACTGCAAGGGCGAGTACAGTCATGAGCTTTGGGCTCACAAGAAGAGAGGATTGGGCTAGTTCAGGAGATGCAGCCTGTGTCAGCCAGCCTGGAGTCAGGAGTTAAGAAGAAAGCAAGTTCTCCTGGGTCTTCACCATCAGTCTGGCTAAGAGAGGCCTTAGGAAATCCCATGTTTATAACAGCCTCTCTTATGTGCTTCTATTAATCCTAATGTCAAGAATAAGATCACTACCACAATTTGAGTCAATTTTGAAGCAAGCTTGATTTTTATTGAAGTGTACTCAGAGCTGGTGAGCGACTGCCTCCTAAGTTGGGTTAAAAAGAGCAGCCCAAGCCTGTCCATCTCTTGTGCTCCTTCTAAGGAGTAAAATAACTAAGTAGTTTTATAAAATGGAAACAATGGGGCAATAAGGAAATAAATAAACGTCATGTGGTCACCCATCATGTGATTAAGGGAGGGGTCAGGAGTGGGTCAGAGAGGATAAGGGTATTCTCAAAAAACAACGCAAGGTCATGGGTTGGGGAAGTAGAGCAATTCAGCTCTCACAGTAAATAGAAACTTACTTTTAAAAATACAGCATAATGGTTCCTGCCTTGAAAATGGAGTCAGGCAGGTTCCTCACTTTCTTCTACTTTCCTTCTACACATCTTAATGTCATATGCAGTGACAGAGAAGCCAACAAACGAAGTCCAGCTGGATTTAAAAAAAATTACTTACTTTTCTGTTGCTGCGATAGGACACCATGACCAAAGCAACTGAAAGAACACTTCACTTGGGCCTACAGTTCAGCATTGTAGGTAGGGCTGAGGCAGCAGGGAAGCAAGGGGGTCTGCAGGGGATGCTGAGAGCTCACATCTTAGAGAGAGAGAGAGAGAGAGAGAGAGAGAGAGAGAGAGAGAGAGAGAGAGAGAGAACCATGAGTAGGCTAGGATTTTTTTTTTTTTAAATTCCAAACCATTTAAAGCTCCTCAAAGAGTACCACCCTTGGAGTCCAAGTGTTTGAATGATTGAGATAAAGACTATGGAGGCATTCCCATTCAAATCATTACATTGGCAAATGCCTATTTATCTTCACATTTTTAAAGAAATAAGTACAGTTAATGGAAGCAGTTGAGACCAATTAATTTAAATTGTATCGATTTCACTTGTTAGTGGGCTATTTTACTAATTTAACATTAAATGACAGATTAAAGCTTTCAATTCAATTAAAGCAACTAAAGAGGTTGTGTCTTTGGAGCGGTAGTGGCACACACCTTTAATCCCAGCACTTGGGGAGGCAGAGGTAGGCGGATCTCTGTGAGTTCAAGGCCAACCTGGTCTACAAAGCCAGAATGGCTATACCCTCTCAAACCCATCCCAACCCCCAAAATGTCAGTGTCTGTAATGGCTGTGTAGGACTCAGCCGTGACAGGCTCAATAGAGGCTCAGTAGTTTATCCTAAGGCAATACCTGGTTCCAAGAAAAATCACTTGGCACCACCCAGGAACAGACTATTCAAAGGAAATTCCTAACGTTCCAACCATTGCAGATAGGATCATCTGCCAGCACACACCCATTGCTTTTCACAGAACACCCCTAGACAAATGTCAGCCAATCAGGGGTCTTGATTTAGAAATCCCTCACCCCAACCTCTGTTATTATAAAAACCCCACCCCAAGTGAACTCTCTGATCATTCCAATACGTTGGACACACGAAGAGTCCAAGTTTGCAAACTTGTATAAGAATAAAGGCTTTTACATACAGGACTTGGTTTCCTAGTTGGTTTTGGGACTCCATGATTTAGGCATAACAGCTGCTTTTGTGTGTCAACTTGATACAAGCTAGAGTCATCAGAGGAAGGAGCCTCAATTGAGGAAATGCCTCCATGAGATCCATCTCTAAGGCATTTTCTCATTTAGTGATCAATGGAGGAGGGCTCAGCCCATGGTGGGTGGTCCCATCTCTGGGCAGGTGGTCCTGGATTCTATAAGAAGGTGGGCTGAGCAAGCCAGGGAAAGAAAGTCAGTAAGCAGCTCCCCTCCGTGGCCTCTGCATCAGTACCTGCCTCCAGGTTCCTGTCCTGTTTGATTTTCTGTCCTGACTCCTTCAGTGATGAACAGCAATATGGAAATGTGATGTGGGATGTCCTTCTGTATATGTGTTGCTTTTATTGGCTAATGAATAAAGCTGCTTTGGCAGGGCAGAATATAGCCAGGTTGGAAGAGATATATATAGAGAGAGTGGGCAAAGTCAGGGAGATGCCATGGAGCTGCCCAAGAAGCAAGAGGTAATGAACCACCAGACTTGTGATAAAATATAAAATAATAGAAATGGGTTAATTAATGGTGTAAGAATTAGCTAGAAATACGCCTGAGACATCGGCCAAACAGAGTTGTAATTAATACAGTTCCTGTGAATATTCGGGTCTGGGCGGCTGGGCAACAAACAAGTAGTCTCCGTTTACAGAAATGTAAGCCAAATAAGCCCTTTCTGCCCCAACTTGGTTGTTGATCATGGCGTTTTTGTCTCAGCAATAGAAACCCTAACCAAGACAGTGTCTTTAAGTTAGTTCTGGTGGCTTTAAAGTGACATGAAAGGCTGAGTCTTACAGAATCTTAACGCATTGATAGGATTGTTCTAGTACCAAGGTCCAGTGTGTAGTACTGAAAACTGATTGTCAAAATTTTGCCACTCTAGTCAAGAATAACGTTGGAATGTATAATGGAATATAACCATTATAATCTAGTTCAGAAAGAATCCAATCATTATGATAAAATTCTAAATTACATCACTATTTGGAGACCATCCGTCAAGCTGCCTAGATATGTGCACCTGCTAGTCTTACATGATGTTACAGCTAGGTGGGAAACTCTTGCAAACAGAACTAGAAGTGTTAGCACAGGAAGAAGATCCCAATACTTTGGGGGCTGAGACAGGGTTGCCACAATTTTGAGGCCACCTAGACTATACAGAGATAGTACTCTTACTATCTTAGCACAGCTAGTAAGGGTGTTTGCTGTCAAGTCTGAGGGCCTGAGTTCAATTCCTGAGACCCACATGGGAAAGGAGAGAAACATTCCCACAGATTGTCTTATAACCACATACCAGCTGTGGCATGCACACAAATAAGTAAATGAAAGAAGGTATTTGTAAAAAACAAACAAAAATTTTGCAGGCTTAAATGTCAGAAGATTAAGAGTAATGAATCCTGAGTCAGTTACTATCTCACTGACCAGGACAGTGGAGCACACAGGCACATGCCTGCTAGCCAGTGAGTGTTGGAGAAAGCTGCTTGTTGGTTTCCGGCCACCTGGCTAGCCTAGACCCAAAATAATCACACAGAAACTGTATTAATTAAATCACTGCTTGGCCCATTAGCTCTATCTTCTTATTGGCTAACTCTTATATTAATTTAACCCATTTCTAGAAATCTGTGTATCACCATGAGGCTGTGGCTTACTGGCTAAAGTTCCCAGCATCTGTCTCCTGAGGTTCCATGGCTTCTCTCTGACTCTGCCTCCTTTCTCCCAGCATTTAGTTTAGTTTTCCCTGACCACCTAAGTTCTGCCCTGCTATGCGTCCAACGCAGTTCTTTTATTCATTAATGGTAATCATAGCATACAGAGGGAAATCCCACATCAAGTGAGTGGCTTTTCTCTCTACAGTACTAAAGGAAGACCTGGCAAATTCACTTGCATGATTCCCTTTTATCAGTATGTGGTACCTGCCATAAAAATCATCCCTGATCTTACTTCCAAACTTGGCAACTTTATAGTGGCTATCTATCTTAGCTCCACAGTCAGTCAATATTTATGAAATGTCTAACTCTATGGATCATGAGTCTTTGATGGTGTAGGAGATCCTTCTGTTTATGTGTTTCTTTCATTGGCTAATCAATAAAGAAACTGCTTGGCCTGGTAGGGCAGAACTTAAGTGGGCGGAGAAGACAGAATTGAATTCTGGGAGAAAGGAAGCAGAGTCAGAGAGAGCCACCATGGAGATGCCAGGTCAGACATGCTGAATCTTTCCTGGTAAGACACGACCTCGTGGTGAACACAGATTAATAGAAATGGGTTAAATCAAGATGTGAGAGTTAGCCAATAGGAGGCTAGAGCTAATGGCCAAGCAGTGTTTTAATTAAAACAGTTTCTGTGTGATTACTTCAGGTGTAAGCTAGCCAGGTGGCCGGAACAAGGTTATTTCCCATTGGAAAAGGCTGGATATTTCCCCCCATCTAACTCTGTCAATGTGTCCAGAAGTTGGAGCCCAGCTTGCTCTGTCTGCAGCAGAAGTCCCAAAGGAACACACAGAGGTCCACATTAATTATAAACTGGTTGACCTAGTAGCTCAGGCTTTTCTTATTAACTAATTCTTACATCTTACATTAGCACAATACTCTTGTCTATGTTAGCCATGTGACTTGGTACCTTTTTCAGTGAGATAGTCACATCTTGCTTCCTCTGCATCTGGGTGATGGCTGCAGACTGAAACTTTCCTCTTCCCATGATTCTTGTCACCTTGCCTATACATCCTGCCTGGCTACTGGACAATCAGCATTTTATTACAAATAATACAAATGACAAGATAAAAGACCATTGTCCCACAGCAGTCCAGCAAAGAGGTTTTGGGGAGCAGAGAAGATGAAGACCTCCCTTTGAGGAGCCAAACAGGAAAGAAGGGAGTGTTGTACAACCTTGATTCATCTATAAGGATTTTGGAGTTGATTCCAATGCAAAGGGTGCTGTAATTTTTCTGCAGACCACCTGGCTGCCCAGGATGGAGGTAAGGCTCACTTCAGCTATGCGAGATTAGCCATGAAGCTGAGAGCAAAGGGAGCTGGATGGAGGCTTGGTATTAACAAAGTGGTTCTTAGACAGAAAAGTCCTTCAGAGTCATTGGGCAAGAACGGTACTGAAGCAGAGGGAAGACCACCCTTAAGGCTATGTGTGAATGGTTACAATGGACAGAGCACCGCCATCCCCCATTGCTTGGGTGTGCCTGTTCCACGGACTTACACTTATAAAGGGTCCAGTATCTTCTTGAGCTAAGCTCACTGGTCTCATAGTTTTCTGGTTTTCTTTTGTTTAAGGCTCCCTGCCACCCTGTCACCCATGATATGGTTTCCCAGACTCAATATAGTCACCTATCTGTACCTATCTATCTACCCATCACCCCTTACCAGGTGCTGATTGTAGGCACAAGTCTTTTCCTTTAACTGTTTTGAGCCAGATTTTGCTATTTGGCCCTGGTTGGTTTATAACTCTGGATATAGATCAAGGCCTTTAAGTCCCTGAGATTCCTCCTGCCTCTTGCATTCCACCCTGGGTCTTACAACATGTGTCACTACTCCCATAATGTCCATCTTTTTATTTTTTAATTGCACCAGTTTCCTCTTTATACTTGGGGGCTGCTGCAGCCCATATGATTATTCAGTGAGAACTCAGCTGACAAAACCATGGAGCTAACCCACCAGGATCACACACATAGGGTGGTGGGATATGAACAGCCACTGTCCCTGCTGTAAATTCCCTGTGGAGCCATAGTGATCCCTTCTCTATGGAGAGATTCATAACTCAAAACCACAACTGTGTATTCATCAATTACTGGGCACAGTTTCCCCTATGCATTGGGATATTGGATGACTTTCCCCAGAAATATGTGATTCTGGCAAGAAAGTAATTACAGTCAATACCTTTACTCTCTCAAACAAGTCTTTCTATAAACTTAGAAATTCTGCCCTCCTGTAGTTATCTTCCTTGGCAGATCGTTGGTCAGTGTTAGTGTCCAGGCAAAGAGACCTCTATTGAGACATTCACAGATGCCCAAGGTCAAGAGTCATGCCATGTCTAAAGTTGTTGAGCCATAGCTCTCAGAGAGACAGAGAACAAAAGAGTCCTAGATTCCCTCTGCCAGCAGACAGGAAGCTGCTGTCCCAAGCTAACGTCTCATTACCCTTAAAGCAAGCCTATTCTTTGCTTGCCAGCCTGCTAACTCAAGAGCCACACCTCAAAGTTTATCACTGCCCCCCCCCGTCTCCCCACCCCCCACCCTCTGGTCACAGTCTCACTTCTGTAACCTTGGATCCTTACATTGCCGTGGCACAGCTCTGCCCTTATCACTTGGCCTAGGAATGTGTTTCTGACCAATGAGAGCTATTCATGTGGCTCCTTTTGCTTCAAGCCTCTGCGGGAAGATTTATGGGAGACTAGAAACGAAGTAGGAGTTGGAGGGAGGTGAGAAGCTGGCAGGAATGAGCAGAAATGTAAAAGGGTAAGGATATAGGAAAGGTAAGAATGTGGGAAAATGAAGAAGAAAGAGAAAAAGAAGCTGGAAGAAGCTAGGAGAAGTGAGAAGTAGGGCAGGATTATTAGAGTAGAAACAGAGCAATAAAGAGCACATGAAATGAAGAGCGGGGCCCTCAGATTGTGTGTGGAGTTGCTATAGAAATCATCTACCCCCTTCTTCACGCCTGAGAAGCACTTCACCTTTGGGACCCTGGCAAGGGGCAGGAGCAGGACTCTTAGCCCTTACAGGGGGGCCACTGAACTATCAACTCAGACATTAGACTCTGTCGCCACCTAGTGGCCCTTGGTGATCTAGACATCTTGGATAGGTAAGAAAGGAAGCCGTAAAACCAGAATAGCTCCAAAGTTCGGATACAAGCATCAGCAGGGACGTTCTGGACCTGGTGCTGTAGGCCTACAATCCTGACTGCACAGGAGGCTGCGGCAGAGAGATTGCAAACTCAGGGTCTAGGGGCTAAAGAGTGAGCTCCAGGTCAGCTCTAGTAACTTGAGTAAAGGAAAGGAGGGGCTGTGAATCGAACGCAGCTGTAGAGCGTCTGCCTGGCGTGAGCTCAGTACTAGTGAACTTCCAGCTGAAGGTTAAGAAATCACAATCTTGAGCCCAAATAAAAGTAGAATAATCTTTCTGTATTTCGATGGGTTCACATGACTGTTATTTCCTCCAAAGTAAAATTCTCTTAGCCTTGCACTGAGGAAGAAAACAGGGAGGGATGGACGGAGGGATGGAGGAAGAGAGAAAAGGAGAGGGGAGAATGAGGACATGAATGACCTGTTCACAGAGTGTTTCAGTTAGACACATTGAGCTGATGCTTTTGTTTTATTTTTATAGATTAAAGAGGTTTATTTCTGTATATACTGGCCTTGGTCCAAAAAAAGCCCCAAAGTTGCTGAAAATAGAAATTTAGTAATGTTAAAACCTGCACATTGGGAATATATGAGTCTCCCAAAGCTGGCTGCTTCCATTCACTTCCCTGTTTTGTATGTTTTCCCTCCACTGCTTAGAAACACATTTGCTTCTCCGTTCTCCAGTCGGCTTCTGGCAGTCGATTTTTACTAGGTTTTCCCAGCTCATCTTTCACCTTCTGCTTCACCAGCTCTGGGGAGGTGTACCACTCCAGGTCCTTCTATGCTGATTAACACTCTTCACGCTTTCTCTCGGAGAGGCTTGGGCTCCTTGCTCGATGGCGATAAGGCGAAGAGGTAAGGGCATCCATCCTCAGACTCTAGAGTCAGCAGGCTTTCCACACCAGCTGTGTGGCCATCTTGCCTGGTGTGTTTTCAGTTCTATTTCTCTCCGCAGAAAACCCAGCCATGGAACTATGGTCAAGAACCTGCCCTTTCATTTCTTCTAAAGCTTGCTGTAATTCAGGCAGTCCAAACACCGTGCATCAGCATGTTCCTCTGATAACTGTCTTCTTCTGTTGGATTGAGATTTCCGGAGGAGCAGCAACCCATCATGGTGGTATGGTCATCTTTACCCAATAATAGGCTGAATTCAGTGAAATCTCGATGAAAATTGGCCCATGATTGCCAAGTTAGACTATTAGTCTTACAGTTTCATCACATAATGATGTGGAGTCTTCAACCCGATGTATCTGACACAGGGTATAACCGTGCATGAGCTCCGTGACCACTGCATGGCAATTGCAACATTGAAACCAGACATCTCCTCTCATATAATGCCTTCATATAGGCAAATTCCTTCACAGCAGGGTGTTGTGGGATATTTGTTTACACTGTGTGAAATTGTGTCACGGTGACTGCTTTAATAAAGAGCTGAATGGCCAATAGCTAGGCAGGAGAGGTTAGGCAGGCCTTCTAGGCAGAGAGAGAAACTCAGAGACTTAGAATCGAGGTGTGCTCAAGAGACACCTGGGAATCACTGATGTGGGATGCGGAGTAAGGGGGACACTGCTCCACTACTGACGGGAGTGCACTCTTGTACAGCTGTCTTGGAAATCAGTATGGCAGTTTCTCAGAAAATTGGGAATCAATCTACCTCACAACCCAGCAATACCTCTCTTGGACATATACCCAAAGGTTGCACACTCATACTGCAAGAATATTTGCTCCACTGTGTATGTAGTAGCATTATTCATAATAGACAACACTTGGAAACAACCTAAATACCCCTTACCTCAACTGAAGAATAAAGAAAATGTGGTACATCTACACAGTGGAGTACTACTCAGCAGTAAAAAATAATGACGGAATTAGAAAAAAAAATCCTGAGTGAAGTAACCCAGACACAGAAAGACAAATATGGTATGTATTCACTCATAAATGGATATTAGGCATAAAGTAAAGGATAGTCAATCAGACTACATTTCACAACCCCTAAAAATATATGGATCCACCTAGGAAGGGGAAATAGACAAGATCTTCTGAGTAAACTGGGAATGTGAGAGGGAGTGGGGAGGGTAGAAAGGGTGGAAAAGGAGAGAGAAGGAAGGAAGAAAAATAGGGAGGAGAACATGAGGGATCAGTCAAATTGGGAGAAGGGCAGAGAGGGAGAGCAAGGAAAGAAATATCTTGCTAGAGGGAATCATTATGGAATTAGCAAGAAACCTGGCACCAGGGAAATTCCCAAGAATGCACAGGGATGACCTCAGATAAAACTCTAAGCAATAGTGTTGAGGGGGCTGAACTTGCCTTCCCTGTAATCAGATTGATGACTACTGTAACTGTCAACTCTTCATCCAGTAACTGATGGAAGCAGATGCAGAGACCCGCAACTAACCACTAGGCCAAGCTCCTGGAGTCCAGTCAAAGAGAGGAAGGAGCGATATTATGAGCAAAGGGGTCAAGACCATTGTGGAAAGACCTAGAGAAATAACTGACCCAAGCTAGTGAGAGCTCACCTATTCTGGACTAACACCTGCAGAAACTGCACAGGACTGAACTAGACCCCCTGAATGCAGGTGACAGGGAGTGTATTGTACAGTTTATGAGGTCACTGGTAGTGGATCCAGGATCTATCCCTAGTTCGTGAACTGGTTTTATAGAGCCCATTTCCTATGGAGAGATACCTTGCTCACCCTAGACACAGGGGTGGGGTGGAGAGGGATGGAGGGCCTTGGTCAGGCCTCAATGTGGTGATGGGACAGACTTCATTGACTCCCCCTGGGAGGTCATACGCTCTTTGAGGAGTGGATGGGGGTGGGGTGAGGGGAAGGTGGAAGGAATGGGATGAGGGGAGGGAAGGAGAACTGGGATTGATATGTAAAACTAAAAATTAAAATTGAGAGAGAGAGGGAGAGGGCAGGGAGACAAGGAGAGAGCCGGACATACAGAATGGGAGAGAGGTAACAAGCCACGTGGCAGACTGTAGAGTAATAGGAACAGGTTAATTTGAGTTATAAGAGCTGGCTGGGGCCAAGTCTAAGCCAAAGGCCAAGCTTTCATAATTAATAAGAAGTCTTCGTGTCTTTATTTGGGGGCTGGCAGTCCCAGCCAGAAAGCTCACTCTAGCAGAGAAACAAGAGAAACTAGGCCACAAGTCATTCTTGTGCTTATGATGATCACATTTGTTTTTCAGATTTTGAAAGGACTTTGGCTCTTCCCAGTCTGTGAGGCCTTGATGCAAACTGCTGTCCTTCATTCATGACTCCTTGCCAGCACCCATCTGTTTCCCAACAGACACAACTGCCTGTCTAGAAGAGAGTATTTTCAATGCTGAGTAATCATAGCTAGCGTTTGTCAACTGACATCGCTGGACGGCTTTAGTACACCCCCAAGCTGTAAGCTTACACTTCCCTAATTAATCTCTTAGAACCTTATTTCAGCCACAGTGTTTGAGGCTGATGAGAGAAGCAATCAAACTGCAGGAAACAATTTCATGGGTCTTCATACCCATTTCAGCCTCGGTTGAGACCCGAAGGCACCGTAGCTCATGGTCACATCACTTCCCCCGTGCTGGCTCAGCCCCAACAGACAGACGCAGGGTTGCACTGAGTCAATGGTTTTAAAATCTAGAGGCTTGAAGTGTATCTACATGATGCTTTCAGGAAAGTTCATGAAACCAAAGTCTGGCTGGAACTAAAGGTGTAGGCCACTGCCACCGGGCCAGAACCATTTTTATAAATGTGCTAGAGCTGCATTTTTTTCTTACTCTTGTCCTGGTTAGATTTTTTTTTTCAGTTGACACAAGCCAGGAACAGCTGGGCAGGGGGAACTTCAAGAAAATGCCTCCATTAGACCAACATAGGCAGGCCTGTGGGGCACCCTTCTGATTAATGATTGATGTGGGGGGGCAGACCATGGGGGAGCAGTGCCACCCCTGCAGATAGTCCTAGGTCATACAGAAAAACAGGCTGTGTAAGCCATTGGGAGCAAGCCAGTAAGTAGCACACCTCCCCAATCTCTGCCTGTGCCCCTTCCTTGGCTGCCCTCAATGGTCTGTGAACAGGAGTTGTAGGTCCAGTAAACCCTTTCCTCTCTCCCCAGCTTGCTTTTAGTCATGGTGTTCATTCAGCAACAGGAAGCAAAATAGTAAAAATGAAAACTAATGCTACTTTTCTCACTGACCTTTTATCTTGGAAAATAAGAAAATTTTATTATTGAAAATTTTGTATTATAATCTTTTCACTCTCACCATGTAGACTCACCAAGTGATGCATAATTACACGTGATTCTAATAACTTAATTGTTCCCACCTCAATATACTGAGCCACATAAGGAATAACTATTTTCAGTTCCGGAGGTTGAAATTAAGACTCTGCACATGCTAAGCTAGGGAGTGTCTGCAGCCTTTTTCACAATGATTTGTTGCATGCTGCATGTGGGGTACATTTAAGGGTTCATCTGGGTGTATCCACCCATGTGTGCTGATTCATGTGAAGGCCAGAAGTCTCCTGTAGAAATCTTTACTCTGCCTTATTTTCTGAGACAGGGTCTCCCACTGAACCCTGAAGCTCAGCGATCCAGCTATGGTGGCTGACCATTAGTCTCTGCCTCCCAAGTACTGAAATTACAGATACATTCCTGGGCCTGACTGCTTGCTTACATGGATGTTTGGGATCAGATTAGAAATTCAAGTTCTGATGCTTGCAGGACAGATGTTCCACTGAGTGAGCCACCTGACCAGCCCCTCTTTCCACTTTTCCTTTTTCTTCTTTTTCCCTTTCCTCTTCTCCCCTCCCTTTCTTCCATGATGTCTTCTTTATCTTTTCTTTTTTTAAAGACAGATTTTCTATCTTAAACTGGCCTAACTCAAAGACTCTTATGTTGTTAAGGATGATTTTCAACATTTGTGGTGGTTTGGATGAAAACGGCCCCCATACGCACATATATTGAATTGAATGCTTAGTCATTGAGGAGTGGAATTGTTTGAGAAGG
>JAQHUG010000069.1:106849-120206 GCA_028555095.1 Dicrostonyx torquatus | reverse complement strand
ACTAATGTTTTTGGGCCACTCCCTAGAGGGACATTGGGGCTTATCTTAGGAAGAAGCAGTACCATCTTGAGGGGAATTCAAATTCATCCTGGGGTTGTTGAAGCAGATTATCAAAGAGAAATAAAAATTATGGCATCGATTACTCAAGGAGTTACAGTAATTCCTCAGGGGGATCAGTCTTGGTACCCCTAGTTAACACCTCCAACCCCATGGCCAGGTCCAGTCAGGGTGCTAAGGGTTTTGGGTCATCTGGCACTGCAGTCTTTTGGGTAGCTCATATGAAAGAAAGGCCACAATTAGAATTGATTATTGATGGGAAGTCATTGAATGGAATTTTAGACTCTGGAGCTGATGTCTCTGTCCTGTCCTTACAATTCTGGCCTAAGAAGTGGCCATTAGAAAGTAGTCCTGCCACCCTACAAGGAATAGGTCAAGCAAATCCCAAGAAGAGTGCAAAAATATTAAAATGGCAGGATAATGAAAGCCATGAGTCCTCCCAGGACTCCCTGTTAATCTCAGGGGAAGAGATGCCCTGAGTGACATGGGAGTTGTCTTGACCACTCAGCCCACACCATCATTACCAGTGGCCCAAATTATGCAGCAACTGGGATGGAGACCAGGGCAGGGGCTGGGAAAAAATCGTCAGGGCCGGTCACAGCCAGTAACACCAGATAAACAAATTACCAGATTGCTGGGAGACTGAAGCAGTCTAGGCCATTTTTAGTTAGGGTCACTGTTCCTAAGCCTGCCCCAATTCCTATAACTTGGAAATCTGACAATCAAGTTTGGGTGGAGCAGTGGCCATTGACTCGAGAGAAATTGCAAGCTGCTCATGCCTTGGTCCAAGATCAGCTACAGGCTGGATATTGTCCCCTCTACTTCCCCTTGGAATATACCCATCTTTGTCATAAGAAAGAAATCAGGAAAATGGAGGCTATTACAGGACCTCTGGGCTGTCAATGAGGTGATGCAGCCTATGGGTCCTCTTCAGCAGGGATTACCCTTCACTTCAGCCATACCTTGAGGTTGGCATATAATTATAGTGGATTTAAAGGATTGCTTTTTTACTATTCCTCTAGCCAAACAGGATTGCCTTCATTTTGCTTTAGCCTCCCTTCAGTTAATTTTAAGGAACCAGCTTTGTGATTCCATTGGATCGTACACCCATAGGGCATGACAAGTAGTCCTACCATATGTCAAGTTTATGTTGCTGCTGCCCTGGAGCCTGTCCGCTGTCAGTTCCCACAGTTATAAATTGTTCATTATATGGATGATTTATTAATAGCAGAGCCTGATCAAGATCAACTGCTCAAGGCTTATACTCAAATGCAACAGGATTTCGAGAGGGCAGGACTGATCATACTCCTGAGAAGGTCCAAATGCAAGCCCTATATTCCTACCTTGGGTACCAATTGGCCCTGGATGGAATAAAACCAAAAAAAAATTAACTATTGACATCTCTCATCTTAAAACCTTACATGATTAGCAGCAGTTACTGGGAGATGTACAGTGGATACATCCCTACCTAGCAATCAAAACAGGTGACTTAAGATTATTGTATTAAAGGGGGGAGAGGTGTGTGTTGTGTTCCCAGCACCCAGCTCCCAGCCGCTGGCCCGCTCAGCCACTGGTTGCTTGCTTATGCCCGAAATAACCACATGACAATTATATTCATTTAAACTCTGCCTGGCCCATCATCACCAGCCTCTTCTTGGCTAGCCCTCACATCATAAACTAACCCATTCCTAATAATCTGTGTGTCACCACGAGGTGGTGACTTACCAGAAAAGTCTAACCTGCATCCATCTGCGGCAGGAGGATCATGGCGGCTCTCCCACTTCCTTTCTCTCTCACCACCTTCCATTCTGTCTACTCCGCCCACCTAAGGGCTGTGTCCTATCTTATAGGCCAGGCATCCTCTTTATTTAATCAATCAAAGCACAGAAATACAGAAGAACCTTCCTACTCCATAAGATCATTGTATGATATGCTCTTGGGAGATCCTGACCCAACCTCTCCCTGAATATTGATGCCTGTGGCCAGGCAGGCCTTAAGGCTTCTTCTGGACAACATTGTAAAGGTCCATCTCCAGCATATTAATTATGATCAATCATTAATTTTGTAGTTCTTGCTTCCAATTTTGCCCCAACAGGAGTCTTTTGGCAAGATGGACCTATTTTGTGGGTACACATGCATGCCTCTCCAGCGAGGGTAGTCACCCCATACTATGAAGCTATATTACAATTACTTTGGAAAGCTAAGGATGTTTGGGAAGTACCCTGACAGGATTATAACACCTTATACTAAAGACCAGCTAGCACATTTACAGCAGTACCGTGATGAGTGGACCCTTTTTCTCACCTCCTTTACCGGAAGTTTTGATTCTCATTATCCTCAGCATCCATTAATGGTCCTATTCAAAAATCATCCTATTATATTCCCCCGAGTGATTAGAGGCTCTCCCATAACCTCAGTGCATGCTATCTTTACAGATGCTTCCCCTAAAGGTAATGAATGCAGTAGTGGTTTCTGGAGGAAAAGTATGGAAGCGTCCTGTGGGGGATGTATCAGCCCAAGCTATGGAGGTAACAGCCTGCCTCCTTGAACTCCAGCTTTTCTCTGGGGAACCTGTAAATAAATTGTATACTGATAGTGTGTATATGGCCCACATCTTTAAGCCATTAGAGACATCTGCATATATATCACCTACCTCTAAGGTTCAGCTTTTGATTTGGCAGCGAACTGAGCCTTTGTTTGTCAGATATACCCGCAGTCATTCCTGGCTGCCTGGGCCATTGTCAGAAGGTAATGATTTAGCAGATAAACATACACATGTTTGCTTTACTTCTAACAGTGCCCAAGAAATACATGATAAATTTCACCTTAATGCGCTCTTTTTGGCATCATACTCGATGCACGCAAGAAGTAGCAGAAGCCATTACATCTTGTCCTCAGTGTGCTCCTTTCCTAAGCAGCCCTAAGTTAGGAATTAACGCACAAGGGTTACGACCAAATCAGTTATGGCAGATGGATGTTACACACCTGTCTGCCGCAGGAAAACTGTCCATGTATCAGTAGACACTTATTCAGGAATAATTTTCTCATCCTTGCATTCGGGAGAATGAGCAAAAGATGCCATTGCACACTGCCTATCTGCTTTTGCCTATATAGTCAAACCTGAAGTTATTAAGACAGATAATGACCCAGCATATATCAGCAAAAAACTTTTATCCTTTTGTTCATTCTATGAAACTTCCCATAAAACAGGCATCCCATATAACCCAATGGGTCAAGCAATTGTGGAAAGAGCCAATCAGACCCTTGAGCAATATTTTCAAAAAATAAAAAGGGGGGAGTTCATATTCTCCCCAGCAACTCAATTATCCACCATTCTCTTTAGTTTAAATTTTTTTGACTGTGGATGCTGAAGGGTTCTCGGCGCTCGCCTATGGAGCTCCATACACAAGTTAGGGATCAGAGCCTAGGATGGGCTCATTGAAAAGATCTGCAAACAGGAAGATGGATGGATGGAACCAACCCCCTTATTGGCAAAGGTGGTGGGGGCTGTATGTGTTTTTCCTCCAGGAGTTGATAAACCAATTTTGGTGCCAGAGTGGTGTATAAGGCTGGTGACCCAGGATGAAGATTGCGATGCTCCTTCTGCTTCAGGTGATGACTCTGGTAACAACAGCAGAATCACAGGTGATGGGGAGTCTGGTGAGAACCCCCCCACTTTTAATGCCAGTTAGTAAAAATAGCCCCCTTTTTCCCTCACTTTTTGCTGACCTGTCATTGGCGAAGGAGTCCTCCTTTCATCATGAATGTTTATTATTGCATAATGCTTACTATTAATCATATTCATAGTAGGGTGAGGATTGACTTATGGTCCCAAGCCTGCTCCTCGGTGTTGGGATGTTGATAGAGATTTTAATCTCCACCCCACAGTTATGTGGGGAGAATGTATTACTCAAGAGCCTGATTTGTTATACTGCTGGGCGCAATATGACTATTCGATCCTCTGCTTGCTTTCTTGCCCCATTTTTCTTTGTATTGTGGAATGGCACTTTGAGGGGCGATATTCTTAATTGTTCTTTCAGGATCTGCAAGCTGAATAATTGCTGGGACGGTTCTGATAGAGCTTTCATCATTCGAGTGCCTGCTGTGATTCCTCCGCCAGTGCTGGTGTCTCAAGAATGTCAGGAGATCATCCTTTATCGACAGTGGAGAGACTTTGGGATAACAGCTGCAATTGTTGCTGCTATTGCTGCTGCTGCCACTGCAGCTACAGTTGCTGGAGTCGCCATTTCGCAGACAGCTGTGACTTCAGAGACTATGGATCAGCTGTCTGGAAGGGTTAGTGAGTCCCTGAAGACACGGAGTGCTTCAGACTTGGACTTTTGAATTTGGATTGATGGACTGTGCTTTTGCAGGAGCAGGTGGATTCCCTTTGGCTCCTGAACAAATGTCTTGTATGTTGCACCTGCTAATGTTGTAAATACTTCTGATGTAGTTGCCTCCTTTTTGAATCTTACCCTGCAGACAGCTCATCATATTGTTAGTATTAATAGCACATGGGTCCCTGCTGTGTCTGGATCCAGTCAGTGGAATGCCATGGCCCAGCTTGGGGGCTGGGTCCAGCGATTGTCTGGAATGCTCTCACTTACGCTGATATTGCTATTGGGGTTATCTGTTTTTGTATTCTCTGCTGCTTTATGCGGCAATATCACATACAGCACACTGTCACTCAACAAGTGTTGCTCAGGCTGTCTTCTGGTAATCAGGAAGCATCCCAAGTCTGGCTTCAGATGCTGCAGAAGTCATGAGGGATCCCTACGATGGGCAACTGTCTTGGTGTAGAGAGCTCACCTAAGACAGGGATTAAGGCCTCCTGTAGACAGGTAAGAGTCTCTATCTGAGGGAGTCCTAAGACAGGGGCTCTCATGCTTTTAAAATAAAAAGGAGGGAATTGTTGGGTCACTTGAGGACAGGCCTTCACACCCCCACTTGATCTGTTTTGCATTCTTGTGGTTGGTTGAAAACAGGAACAAAAAAAGGAACAATCTGGTGTTTTCAGCAATGTTTTCTAAGGATGGTTAACCCAAGCCATGTAAGTTGCAGTGAGAGCTTCCTGCTTTTGCTGGCTCTGCCTCCCCTGCTGAGGGCTATATATACTGTGTGAGAAAGTGGAATAAAGGCTTGTCTGCAGAACCTGAAGTTGTGCTATGTGGTAATCCTGACATCCCTCGCTCAGTAGAACTACGTTGCCATGCTGACACAGCAGAAAGGACAGCTGACAACAACCCAATCCCTGAGCTGAAGAGTTGGGGTATACCTGCCAGCTACCCTGTAAAAGTGAGACTGAGGGATGCTGGGAGAACCTGGTGGCCTGATCTGCTTTGATAAGTTAAATAGGCACCTCAGCCATTTGTCCCAGGGCTTGAGACTTAATAATACTAATAATCAAACTCAGGGATTTGTGCGTACTCCTCAAATACCATAACATTTTAAGTAAATCCCAGTTACCCCTCCCCATTTATGAGAAATGTGGATAACAGTCCCCTAACTCACTGTGGCCAAGGGTGACCTTTATCTACTGACCCTCCTGTGTCCAACCCCTTGGTGCTGAGATTTGAAGTATGCGTTATGCTTGACTTTCTTTTTTAAATTATTGCTTGAGAATTTCATACATGTACATAATTTGGTACATACAAGGCTACTCCCCATCCCCAGCCCTCCAGTGCCTTCCCTACCAAACCCCCACCATATTCACTCCTAATTTTATGAGTTCTTTAAAAAACAACCAAGACCAAAAAAACCACTGAGGCCACTTAGTGCTGCCTGTATGTTTGTGGATATAGGACATTTGACTGGAGCATGGGTAGCTCTGAGGGTCACACCCATGAAGAACATGAACTCTCCTTCCTCAAGCACCTATCAATTTCCAAGAGCTCCTAATCCAGGAATAGGACTTTGTGACTGCTGTGAGCGCCAAAGTTACGTATTAAGTTTTGATTACTATGCCTAACGTATAATGAAACAAAAATGCCTCAGCTCTGCAAGTTCTTGGCCCAAGGACGGATAGTTCCTGAAATGCTGGAGGCTATCAGTTTGGAGAGATAACAAGACACGTGTGTTTTTCATTCCCCTAAACAAGTTTGTTTGATCCTTCTGTGTTGGAAACCCTTGATCACTATGGGTGGGAGGTTCACAGGCTGGAGGTAGGCAGGATGTAAGCTTGCGCCTGATTGGACCTGATGGGAAATGCAATGAATTATGAGTTTTCCTTCTTTCCTGCTTATCTTCCTACTGTGATTCTGGGCCATATCCTTGGATCCTGGGGGTGGACCTGGCCAGAGCCCATCTACTAGCCAGTAATTAATTAAAGCTTGCTTCAACTTTGGCTTTTAACTGTGGTAGTGGTCTATTCCTCCATCAGCAAGATTAACACTACCTCCTCTCCCTGTGCTGAGATTTTTTTCTGATTTGATCTTATGCCTGTCTTATATATGCAGTCACAGCCACTGTGAGCTGAACTGTGGATATGCCCTGTTGTGTCCAGAAAATGATCTTCCTGTAATCATTTACTTCTCTGTGGCTCTTTGAATAACATAATTTCTCTGCTGGCTCACCATGAGTCAGCAAATGCTGCAGAGTTGAATGTCAGAAAGCTAGATTCCCTTAATGTAAACAGGAACTAAGTTTTGCTGGTGAATGAAAATAAGAGGGCCTCTTTTGCCTGTTGGGTGTTTCCTGTAGGAGCTGAGGTCCAGAGGAAGAGGGACTGAAGATCTTGATTTTAAGGACTGCAAGTTTAGATTTGATTTAGTGCTGGACAAGTCCTGACCTGATTGAAGTCAACAGGAAGGCTGGATGAGAAGAGATGTGGGGCCGGTTAGAGTAGAGGTTGGAAATGCCTGGGCAAGAATGAAGCCTGGTGGACAGAGGCTGTAATGCAGGATATGTTTCCTGGTCCAAGCCTGGAGTGTAAGGTAGATAGGTCTGATAGGAAAGGTTGAATGTGACATGGGAGGGTCCCGTGGTTTGGGAACTAGCGAAGAAGGTTCCTGGCTTGGAGTGAAGACAGAAAGCCAGACTAGAATGGTGTACTGGATGTGGGACCCAGGCTAAATCTGGTGGGTTGTGGGAAAGCATGTATAAGGAGGTCCCAGTACTCAGCAGGCTAGACTGGGAAGGAGGCTGCAGTAGTCTGGGTACTGAGTGGGGTGGCGAATGCCGTGAAAAACACATGGGGCTCCCTTGGGACTGTGTGCATTTGTCATATTTATTGTAGCCCAAATTAATAACTGCTTTTGGAAAGTTAGTATGAACAGCTAAAACGCCTGCTTTGGAAGGACTGAAGAGCTGTGTATAACATGCAGCGAAGGAGTTTATAAAATCTTTTGCCAGGCAACACAATTCTCCATTAGGTCGTTTGCTGTGTATTGCAATGAAAATGGGCAAGAGAAGACAAATTGAGAAGCTTGTGAATGTATCTTCCCTCTACACCACAATTCTGTTTTGTTTGTTCTCTCTCATTTGTTTATTTTTAAAATACAGATCTTGCTGTGTGTTCCAATTTGGCCTGGAAATTGCTATGATCTCAACTTGGCAACTAAAGATCCTCTAAACTCAGTCTTTTGTGTAAATGCTGGGATTGCTAGTGTGTGCCACCCTGCCATACAATTTTATATTCAGTGTCAAATCCGGTAGCCCCCAAATGAGAGTCACCGAGACTGCTAAGTGTTCTGTCTCACTATTTGCTCAGTATGCTCTCGAAGATTAGAAATGGTATTAAAGGGAATCCTGGCATGTCCAGTTTGCAACCAACAACATGGGCTGTTCAGTGGCTCCCTTGAAAGGGAAGGAGTAGATTAGCATTAATAAATAAAAGAAAGAAAGATAAAATTGTTGAGAGATAGAGTGTACAAGTGGGTGTGGCATCTAAACGCACCTTTTTGTGCCTGGCAGAGGCTTAGAGCAAGAGAAGAGCTTCAATTCTGATAACTCTTGGGACAGGATTGGAGGAAGCTTCTCTTTAAGAACGCAAAAGAGAGCTGTACCACGTTCAAACTGATAAGCCCATTAAGGACTTTGCTTAGAAGGTGCTCATGGGCATGCTTCCCCATCCAACCCAGAGAGCACTGATCAAAGGTGTTCTGAGTAAGCACTGTGACCCTGTCTATAACAGCAGGATGTTACTTTTTGCTTTTGCCAAAAAGCAAAAGGCATTCTTTCACACATGATCGATGATACAATTATGCTGTGTACTTAGGAGGCTGACGCAGCAGGATTAAAAAGCCAAGGTCATCATTGTCTACACGGGAAGTGCAAGGCCAGACTGAGTCCCTTACTCAAAAGAATAAAGTTCAAGGCCACACTGGACTGCAGAGAAAGTCAGCTGCAGGCCAAGCATGGCAATGTAGGGTTTCAAAAATTTAAAAATCATTTTAGAAAAATTGCAGAAGGTTGGCCTTAAAGGACTGACCTAGCAAGCATAACTGTTTCCTCCTCTGACATTGAAACATTCCACCCTGCAAGGAAGTTCCTTAAGAAGAAAGTTTAAAACAAAGCAAAACAAAGAAACAAATAGACCAACAACTTAAAACAGCTTCAGGAAGTCCCTGAAACTGACCAGATTCACTAGACCCTTCCCAGTCAGAGTAAGCAATAGGAACAGAGCTACCAAAAACACTCCCAAGAAGCCAAACTACAAAGACTCTGAGACCAGAACAGCTGCAGAGAAGAAGCAGAAACCAGCAGTGCGGCCTGGAAGAGTTTTAGACCAACCGAGGCACCAGGAAAGGATGCTCTAACCTGTTGAGCTGCCTATAGGCTGTGCAATATGCTCCAGGTTCCCAACTTTGTGAGCTATCTCCTGTGCTAAGGTGGGTTTTTGTGAAGCAGCCATCTTTGAATCATTTCTGCTCCTATAAGTAACTCCTCACCCATTTTTTTTGTAAGTAAATAAAACTCATTGGTTTGCCAAATTGGACTTTGGTGGTATCCATTCTTTGGTCTGTTGTTAGTTCTCTAAATGGGGTTGAGTAGACTTGTGTGTTATATCTCCCCAGGAGAAGTTTATCACACAAGAAAGTACCTAGCTTTCATCCCTAGAACTGAAAAAAGTTAGCTCTTTCTGAGTCTCATCTGTCAGTATATTATGTGTTTAAAAAGAAAATAAGAAGGAAAGCTGTGTGAGACATGAATGATGAATCGTACTCTAGAAGAATAGTCATGTAAATTCTTCAGACTCCAGAAAGGTTATTTTACTTTTGTCTGGGATGAAACTAAGATTTCTTAATCTTCATTCAGAAGTTCAAAAAGCTTTAATGTTGTTATTGTTATACAAGATAAGGTTTTTCTATGTAGCTCTGACTATTCCAGAACTTACTTTGCAGACCAGACCTCCAGTAGTTCAGTAATCTTGAGACTATCTCTTTAAAATATTATTATTTAAATATTAAATAATTAGAATATTAAAACTCCATTTAAAGTATTAAAACTGAGTCATCAAAGTGGATCTATCTAAAATGGAATTTAAATATCAGATATCCAAAGAGTAGCTCTTGACTCATAAATCAAGAAACAAAAAGGAATTTATTTTTGAGACAAAGTCTCTCTACGGACATAGCCTTGGTTATTATGAAGCTCACTACATAGACAAGACCTGCCCCAGACTCACAGAGATTCACCTGCCTCTGCTTCCCAAGTGCTGGGATTAAAGGCATGAACTACCACTCCTGGAAGAATTTTAATTTTCAAGTCATTTTCACTTTTTTGTCAGTTCTATATAAGTTTTTCTATGATTATATTGACAGCATCCTAGAAGAAATACAAAGTTAAGTCACAACAGAAAGAAATAATACTCCAAGTGAACTAAGAATTATGTATAAATTTAAATGTATATGCCACCACAGCAGCACATTTATGAGAATGTATTTGCTAGTACACAAAAGTGAATATTCTTACTCTCAAAAGAGTGTCCTTATAATTAGTTGTCGAATTTTTGAAAGATTAAGCTGAGAGATTAATTTATTAATAGTAGCAACATTGAACTATTTTTTGGTAGGCTATGTATATTTGTTTTTATGGCACTAGCTTACAAATGCCAAATATCAAAACAAACCCACTCCTCTATTTTGCAATCCTTCTGTGGTATTTAATTTTTAAAACAAGTGGGTTTATGAGCTGCTCCACAGCTTGCAATTCGGTGTGTTTAATAAATTATTTGTTTAATAAAAAACGATGCTATTGGGTTCTTTTCCCAAAGTATCAAACTTTCCTAAACTCTATTTCTTTTCCTTTGTTGCGACTTATTTTCCTGGCCAGTATCTGTGCATCTCTTGTGTTCTTTATTTCACTGAGATATACTCAGGTGCAGTCCCTGGTGCCCTTGAACTGACTGTATTATTTAGGATGACCTTCAAGTTTTGATTCTCATGCTTCCACCTTTTAAATATTGGGATTACTGATGTGGATCACATCTGGATCTGTTTCCTATCTTCATATTATTTCTTCCCCAACTTTCCAAGTGTGTCCCATAGCTAGAAGAAAAAGTTGCTTGTGAAAGATGTCCCTATCTTAATGTTGTAGACTTAGAATCTTTCTGTGGCTCTTCGTGCTTTGGTGAAGGGTCATTTCTAGTTTCTTGAGATTATTGTACCACTGTCTTTATGCACCACATTTAAACTTTATTTTATTTTGATTTGTATGTGTGTACCTACAGAGGCAAGATGTGAGTATCCCAACCTCTGGAGCTGGAGCTTCAGGTGTTGTGAGATTCCAGCCATGGGTGCTGGAAACGGAACTCAGGTCTTCTGGAGGAACAGGAAACACTCCTTACCATGGAGCCATCTCTCTATCCCTGATTATACCATATTTTGCTCATCCACTTTACTGTGGAAGGATATAGTTGTTTCTTCCACATTTGTGAACTTTTGACTAAAGTATTATAATTTCTCTGTGTGCTCACCATAAGTTAGCAGGTTTAGCATACATGAATGTTGGAAAACTAGACTTCTTTGATGTAGATAGGAACTCAGTTACTGGGAGAAAGAAAACAAAGGGATTTTTCCTGGCTTGTTGGGTGTTTCTTGTGTGAAATGAGGCCAGAGGAGAGGGGAACAGTAGAATCTTATCCAGTAGATTCCAATTCTGGATTCAGTTTAGTGATGAACAAGTCATGACTGGATTTGAGTCAGGTACAATACTTGGGTAGTCAGAAACCCATGGAAGAGATATAGGTGTTGCCATGGCGTGACATGATTTGGGGCTGACACATAGGTGATGCATGTTTCTTTCTATTCTTTTGTGCTTCATTTTGCATTTTACATATTCTCATTTGTTAGTAAGCTGACTCTGGTTGCACCTTGAAGCAGACTTTAATTCCGAGATTGTTTGTGATTACACCGTTTATGGAAGTCTATTGATATGATGTTTTGTACCTATAGATAGAAAACCTTAATACCCATAATCATGTATTGTTATATGATTTACTTCAACATTAATAATACAACTTATATTGCAATTGGTAGAACCAGAGTACAGTACCAAGTCTCTTTAAGTCTACTCCCTATGCACACAGGGTGGTATGACAGTGGAAATGTTATAATTTGGAAATCCACTGTGAGTCACAAAGTGAAGACAGGTCTATTATTCTTGCTCATATTTGTTCTTTAGCCTAGAAATCTGAGTCAGCAAACAAACAAACAAAAACAACCCAAAAAGCAAAAAAAAAAAAAAAAAAGGAAAAAACCTGATTGGCTAGTTGGGAGTAATCAGCAATTTCTGGGTAAGATATCAGCTCATTGTAACAACAGCTATTTGTGTGAGTCTTATGGGGTCAAGGTTTGAGCTGGAATTGTTAGGTCCACATGACATCAGACAGATTCGCTCTTAAGTTTGACTGTATTTGGCTGGGTTGAGATTTCAGACAAGACTAGGGTTCTTTTCCTAAGTGTTTCTTTCATCTGCTGGACACTGACTTGGGCTTATTCACACTCCTGACATAACAGCATTCCAGTGGCTCTATTCATCACGTGTGTGCAGTGTCCCTTCTGCCACCTTCTCTTGATAAAAGAAGTTGCCGAAACAGCACAAAGTTGGGTATTAGAAAGAGAATCCACTTCTTATGGGATTTATTGGAAATAATCTGTTGCTATTTTAAATCAACCTCAGAATGTTTAATAAAGTCTTTTCTTATTCTGATGAGTACATGTTTATAATAAAATGTACATGGTTAAAAATGCAAACAAAGTAGAAAAAACTTAATGGAAAAAAATGAGCCAGATTTTATGTTTTAGAACTTTTTTTATTGCTATAACAAAATATCTGGCCGAAACAACTTCAGGAAATAAGAGCTTCTTTTGTCTCACAGTTTGAAGGTATATAGTCCTCCATGCAGGGAAGACATGAGGAGGAATGTGAGGTAGCTGATCACACTGCATACAATATCAAGGAGCAGATAGAAATGAATGTTTGTACTCAGCTAGCTAGGGCCCCAACCCATCAAATGATGTCATCCAAAGTTAGAGTGGGTCTCCACCTTAATTAACCTAGTCTAGATAACTCCTCACAGGTGTGCCAGATGACTGCCTCATCATTTGTCCTAGATCCTGTAATTGCCATTCTCTCTCTCTGAATATTGGCATTGTGTGAATTTTAAGGGCTCTTTTACCAGCAGCATTGACCTTTGTCATGATGGCAAATCAGAGGTAAAAGCAAGAAGAGGAAAGAGTCAACAAAGTCTTTGGGTAAAGAGGCAGGTATGGCCAGAACAAGAAGGCTTGAAGGAGGAAGGTAGCGAATTGTTTTGAACTTTCCTGAAGAGCACCCTTCCTTTGAAACATCCTTCAGCCTCTTTCTACCTGGGGCCCTCAGCAAGTTCTTGGTTTCATTTCCTCTTCTGTAAAATATGAATGGTGAAAGTTGGACCCACAGCGTTCAGAAAGCTCTTCTGACTGTTGAATTGTGAGTGGTGATTGTTATTTGTATTGTTTGGTCTTTATATCCTCAGAATAACCAGTGTTCCTGGGGTAAGACAAACATTTGCCCAGATCTAATTAGTAAAAACCATTGTCCTTCACTGAGTAACCATCCTCTGTGAGAGGCTGCTTCTAGTTGAACATGAGGTTTAAAAGCAGAATTGTCTTACCATGGCTGGCTAGGTGTGGTATCTGGTAGGCTTGCCAACAATAGGAGTCCTGAGAAGTGGATGGCACAACCATGAAGAGGGGCGACTGGGCAAGCTCATCTGGTGACTCCGTGTCAGTATTCGGCGGTGAAAGGGAAGTCCTCGAGATGACTTGCCCTGCAGCAACAAGCATAAAGAAGAAATTGTTCCCCAGAAGCAACAAGT
>JAQHUG010000069.1:93567-104164 GCA_028555095.1 Dicrostonyx torquatus | reverse complement strand
ATCTTATCTGAATGTTCTCCTGTATGCGGGAGGGTGTCACAGACTTGGGGATCACCACCACATTCCTTTGGACGTGAAACTGAATCAAAACGTGTGTACAAAGAGGGGATGTCAGGTATCCACTTACCTACAAAGCCTCTCGATCTGCAAGTGGTTGAAGTCTACCTGGGCGTCAGAAAAGATCAAAATCAAAGGGAGAACATGTCCAGAGGCAGAGACCTCTGGCAGAGTCCAGAATGGACATGACCGGACTGAGGTGGGCTATGAGGTAAGAGGGAGAAGTGAGGTACAAAAGTACTTGATGACCTCATCAAGTAGAGGTCATTTTCTGTGTTCTATGCTCTTGGTATTCGATTTGTTACTTTGGTTATTTAGCATAGTTGGTAGCAGACTGGTGTGGGACAAATGTCTATCTTCTGTCAATTATATTTTAAAAAAACGCTGATTAGCCAGTAGCCAGGCAGGAAGTATAGGCGGGGCAAGCAGACAGGAAGTAGAGGTGGGTCATTAAGAACAGGAGAATTCTGGGAAAAAAGGAAGCCAATTCCTTCTGCAATCCTGGCACCACCACAGAAGAAACAAGATGTGACTGTCCCAGTGAATAAGGCATTGAGCCACATGACTAACAAAGATAAGAATAATGGCTAATAATGGGCTATATAAGTTATAAGAGTTAATAAGAAGCCTGAGCTAAGGGGCCAATCAGTTTATGACTAATGTAGACCTCTGAATGATTTCTTTGGGACTTAACGATTGCAGAAACTAGGTAGGAGAGAAACCCCAACAATAGCGGACTAAAATTTTATATTTCCATGTTATTCCTTCCTTGGCTCTGGTTTCTCAGAGGGCAGGAGTAGGTGATGGTACTTAAAGCTCAAGCATTAGGATGCAATTAGGAACATAGCACTTTCTGATAGGAGTTGATAAACCAATTTGGGTGCCAGAGTGGTGCATAAGGCCAGTGACCCAGGATGAAGATCGTGACGCTCCTTCTGCTTCAGATAATGACTCTAGTGACAACAGCAGAATCATGGGTGATGGGGAGTCTGATAAGAAACCCCCCACCTTTAATGTCAGTTAGTAAAAATAGCCTCTTCTTTCCCTCACTTTTTGCTGACTTGTCATTGGGAAAGGGGTCTTCCTTTCATCATGGACTAATAATCATACTCATAGTAGGGTGATAGGATTTAGAAATATACTGCATCCCATCTAGAAAGAGGATTTGAAAACAAATATAACATATATCTATGGTCCCAAGCCTGCTCCTCGGTGTTGGGATGCTGACAGAGACCTGTATCTAATTCACTGGCCACAGGGATTCCAGGTTTGAGCTGCTCTTTGCCCCATCTGTAGCAGCTGAGCAAATATCAGAAACCAGCAGCTGTGCCTGAGCTGGGGGTGGGGGATGGGCTGTGTCAGGAGTTCTGTGCACAGCAGAAAGTCAGTGGCCTATAAAGCACGTAGGTGGACCTTCCTGTCCTGCCAGCCAACTCCCAAATAACCACAGAGACTTATTGGTAATTAAAAATACCTGGCCAATGGTTTAGGCTTGTTACTAATTCTTACAACTTAAATTAATCCATATTTACTAATTTACATGCTGTCACTTGGCTCGTGGCTTGTATCCTCATCTTCTACACATCCTGCTTCCTCTGTGTCTGGTTGGCAACTCTGCCCTTCCTCATCCCCGCTCTCTCTCTCTAAGTCCTGCCTAACCTCGCCATGCCTGGCTATTGGCCATTCAGCTCGTTACTAAACCAATGAGAGCAATGCATCTTTGCAGTAGACAAAAAGACCGTTCCACAATAAAAGTAGTCCAGGGCTATGTGTGGGAGCACCATTGCTTATGTTATGTTCTTACAGTTGGTTTGAGAGAAACTGATTCTTGCCAGCTAAGACAAACTGCAAACTGGCCTGTCACCTTCCTGTTCATTCCCAGCCCAGTCCACTGAACAGAGAGGGTACTAATCTCTTGGGATAGTCTTGTATGAAATGCATCAAGGATCAACCCTTTTGCCCTTTATAGCACCCCTGCACTGGGAAGTAGCATCCTGGAGCAAAACCCAAGTATAGTAAACCTGGTAGATAATATAATCTGAAAGACCATAGCTCCATGCCTGGGACCCCACTCCTGCTTGTTCATCAGAATTAAAAGGGGTTAGGAAGGCCTGGCTAGATGACTCTACACTTAAGAACACTGGTTGCTCTTCTAGAGAATACAGGTTTAATTTTTAATACCCACAAGGAGGCTCATAACAGTCTGTATCTCCAGTTCCAAAGACTCAGACATCCTATTCTTGCCTCCACAGGCAGTTGGCAAGCATGTGGTTACACAGACAAACATGCAGGCAAAATAATAATTCACATAAAAACAAACAAAAAAAATCAAAGAAAAACCCAAATTCTAAAACCAACAAAATCTTTTTAAAAAGTGAATGTATGGTGTAGGAGTTCCTTCTGTTTGTGTGTTGCTTTCATTGGATAATGAATAAAGACACTGCCTTGGCCTAGTTGATAGAAAAGATCTTAGGTAGGCGGAGTAGATAGAACTGAATGCTGGGAAGAAGGGCAGCGTAGCAGTCACCATGGATTTTCTGCCTGAGATGGATGGCAGTTAGAATCTTGCCAATAAGCCACAATCACATGTATCACATGGTGATACACAGATTAATAGAAATGGGTTAAATAAAAATGTAAGAATTGGCCAGTAAGAAACTAGAGCTAATGGGCCAAGCAGTGTATTAATGAATACAGTTTCTGTGTGGTTATTTCGGGTATAAGCTACCTGGGTGGTGGGGACAAAGAAAGTAGCCCACTCCCTTGCAAAGAATGTGGGGGAAAATTGAAGGGATGTGAGTTCTCATTCTACTGTACATGTGACCAGTTTGGGTGATGACTGCATACTGCCCCAAATTTCAGATTTAGGCTCCAAGGATAGTGTCCTAGTGTCCTCCCCTGCTAGCCATGCCATTTTCATGTAACCTTCGTCTAAATAACCTTGAAGCCAAAATGCCTCCCACATATCTATTGATTTAGGTATGTTGATTTAATCTCCATGGTGACAATAATGGTTTTAACAATGTAGTAAGGATATATGGCCAAACTCTGTGCATCAGGGTCACACACAGGGTTTACATCCCACAGCAGACTGCCACATAGATGGTTCTGAACTTTTCTGTGACAAATGGCTGTGTGGGCATTTCTCTTGGGTATGCCATCACCCTCAAACCTTGCTTCGCAGAACCAGGCATCCAGATGTAAGTCCTAATGAGCTCAAACCTTGCTTTGCAGCACTAGGCACCCAGATGTTGGTCCTAATGAGCTCAATCCTTGCTTCGCAGAACCAAGCATCCAGATGTGGCCTAATGAGCTCAATCTTTCTTAGCAGAACCAGGCATCCAGATGTAGGTCCTAATGAGCGCAATCCTTGCTTCACAGAACAAGGCATCCAGATGTAGTTCCCAATGAGCTCAAACCTTGTTCGCAGCACCAGGCATCCAGATGTAGGTCCTAATGAGCGCAATACTTGCTTCGCAGCACCAGACATCCAGATGTAGGTCCTAATGAGCGCAATCCTTGCTTCGCAGAACCAGTCATCCAGATGTAGGTCCTGGTGAGCTCAATCCTTGCTTTGCATCACCAAGCATCCAGATGTGGTCCTGGTGAGCCTTTTGTCTTGTGTTTACAGGCTGGAAATGGATTTTTACCAAGAGACGATAAAGGCAACATTCTCGTCAGTAAATCCACATTCTTGGATGCTTGGGAGGTAGGTTCCATCTTCTGAGTGAGCTCAGGACCTTCTGTCCTGTCAGGACCCCCTGACACTCCACCATGACATGATAAAACCCAAGTGACCTGTGTCTAACTTTACTACTGTTTCGTTTCTCTCTTCTCTATTCATGTATTTGGTTGGGGGGAAGGGGCACTTGTGGAGGTCAGAAACCTTGTGTGGGAGAAAGTTCTCTGCTTCAACTATGTGAGTTTCTGGAAATAAATTTTGGTCTCTCCAAGTCACACAGATTGATTTTGATCTTCCTCTGAAGCTCAGGTAGACTTTGAATCGTGAGTCTCTTGTCTCAATCCCCAACGTAACTGTGATTATCAGCCCACACCTAGGCCCATCTGCTGTTGTAATTCCTCTCTTTGCTATCCAACACAGCTTGATGTTCTGTGAGAAAAGCCTTGAAGAGGAGTGCCTACCTAGGTACTGTAAAAGTACCTATCCTACTGACTAGCTGCTTAGCCCCAAATGGAATCAACCCAAGGATTTAGAATTGTTTATTATTACCCACAGTGATTTTGTCTAAGCTTTCCCAAAGATAATGATCTAACCCTATAGCGGTAGCTACAAACCGAACATGAAGTTATAATCCATTCACTGTAAGTTCCTGTCCAGTAGTTGCTAGGATAGAAGCATATACAATGTGTTTCCTGCTGGAGATTCTTTCTGTTCAAGTGCTAAGGTTTCTGTGGATGAGCCATCAGCCCCAGTGCTAGGCGACCTCAGCTTATTTGACAGTTCAAACAACATAGGAATCAAAATATAAGGAAGGAATTGGCTCATCCCAGGAGAGACATTAAAGAGAGTTTGATTTGGGCCTGGAAAAATAAAGGGAAGAAAGATGGATAAACTATGAACAGAAGCCAGAACTTCGCTTTTCCTTCTTGGCTACAGCTAAGCTGGGGAGGGCTAGAAGGGTTGGAACCAGCCATGCAGGCAGCACAGTCTAGCTGGAGATTCCCTTTAGTGCATCACTTGACCTTGTCACACGGGAGACATTCCTCCTATCCAAAGAGATTGACGCCAACCCAGCATCCCTGTATCCTCCTGTGGCCTGTAGTGTGTTTGCATAAGTGGCCCCAAGTTAAACAGGAGGTTGTTCAGGCCATTGTCTAAGGTTGTAAAGGGTTAATAGGAGGGAGCAGAAGGCATGAGGAATTGTGGGATGACGTTCGTCTTCAAATACTATTTTAAGGTTGTTTTAAAAAATTAACGTTTGAGTCCTGGCGAATCATTAGAAGAAGAGACGTTATTTGATGCTCATTTTCTTAATTTTATACACAAAGCTAGGACTTTTAAGAAAGGAATTGTTACTACTACGTGGGAGTCAGAAGTTCTCATTCCCTTCCTCATTCATTCAGTAACTTACTGCAATGTGCTATGGCCGGGAGTGGTCTAGATAGTCTGGACATCTCACTACAAACTTCCTGCTCTCAGTCGTATATTCTACAAAGGGAAAAGTGTGCTCACACCAAATATGTGTGTCAGAGAGTAACACATGCTACATAACAGTAAAATGGGGCAGAAGGCACAGGCAGTAGTGAGCCCTGTGTGATAATACTTTAATACATGATTATCTCTGGAGGCTTTGTTGATAAAATGACAGTTGAAGAGGGTGAAGGATGAATGACAATCAGGAAACAGCATTCTTGACAGTCACAGCAACCACTGCAAATGCTATGAGGCAACAGGTTTGAAGCACTTGGGTTAGGATGCTATTGAGAATGTAGTGCATTGACTGGCTATTATTGTAAGAAAAAAAGAGTTGGAGACAGCTTTGGGTTAACATCATGTAGGTGCTATAGACCATGTACAGGGCTTAGAGTGTTAGGTCTGAAGGAGGGAGAAGCCATGAAGGAATTTTGAGCAGAGGCTGGCATGACCTGGCATGCCTTAAAAGATTCACCAAGACCTGTGCATCGAGAGACTATTATAATAACCCATGGGGAGATGAGAGTCGTTGGACCTGGAGCACGGTGTGGGGGAGGGAATGAGGAAGACCACAATCTAGATAGATGGGAGCACACAGTCCATTAAATTTGCCAAAAACATTTAACATTTGAATACAGTTCTTAGTCCGTTGTGTTGCTTTTGCTTGAGCAGCTCAAGTACAGAATTAACATTTTGGGAAAGTCAAGGTTTTGAGATGTGTTTATTATGCCGGTGGGGTAGCAACTAAGAGTGTGTGTGGAGCTAGAGGATTTGGTGACTCCGAAGCCAACCCAGCTGGGTCCTAGTCCAATCTCTACCACTTACTCAGATGAGGCCTGGGGCAGTTTTGATGTTGAAAAGTCACTCTCTCTATCTACAAAGTGAGATGACGGTATTCATTACAGCAAACACTCACGGAAGACCAGCTGAAATGGAGCAGACACTTTAAACTCTTTGCTTATATTAATTTTATTTAATAGTCACAACCTATCTGTCCATTTCAATAGTACTTCCCACTTCACACAAATTTCCTAATTCATACAACAATGTGAGAATTTGAGACAATGGCTCTGAGGCCCTCGGCCGTGTGTCAGCTTGCTTATGATCCCTCATGATGACAATCTACTGGTGACCAGGTCGCTGATTGTTTGCACACCCTCCTTCCTTAATAGTCCTCTCATACTTTTTTTGGGGGGTCATGTTGTGTGTCTCCCCACTCCCACCATGTCCTGTGTCCAGAGTCATATTGGGGAAGAGATTGAAAAACACGGGAAAGCTGAATGTCTCCCATCATATTTTTGCTTCTGTGGACCATTTTCTCCTTCATGTTTGTTATTGCAGTGCAATTAATGAGGAGGACTATCCTTTCCATGAGGAATCCTGAAGTTGATTCACTTGATGAGACAGCCTGGTAAATCCCATCTTCATGGTGTGAACGTCACTCCTGACGCCTGTCTTAGCCAAAGTGTGTCTAATGTCACCCTTGAAGTAGGCCCCGGTCAGGCGATGCTGAATTCAAGTCCTTGTGTTCAACCAGGAGCAGACTGTCACAGGGAAACAAAGGACAATGGTTTTCATTAGTGTGTTCTGACCAAATGTTTGTTAAATACCAGGAATTCTGGTAACACTGAGAATACAAAGACAAAACAATAAAAAGTAATAACAGTAAGTCTTGTAGTGTGCTCTGGGACAATGGTCTTCTATCCTGTCACTTGTATTGTTTTTAATAAAATGCTGATTGGCCAGTAGCCAGGCAGGAAGTATAAGCTGGGCAACCAGGCAGGAAGTAGAGCAGGGGCAATGAGAACAGGAGAATTCTGGGAAGAGGAAATCTCAGTCTGCAGTCGTGACCCAGACACAGAAGAGGCCAAATGTGACTGCCTCGCCGAGTAAGGTATGGGGCCATGTGGCTAGCATAGACATGAATAGTGGGCTAATAAGTTATAAGGGTTAATAAGAAGTCTGAGCTACTAGGTCAATCAGTTTTATAATTAATGTAGACCTCTGTGTGTTTCTTTGGGACTTAATGACTGCGGGAACTCGGTTAACAGTAGCGTGTTGTCTGTTGCTGTGATAACCACCAGGACCGAAAGCAACTTATAGGGGAAAGGGCATATTTGTCTTATGTGTTTCAGCTACACTCCATCATGGAAGGAAGTCATGACAGAAACAGAGGCAGGACCTGAAGCATAGACCATGGAAGGGTGCTGTTTACTGGCTTGCCCCGTGGTTTATTCAGCTTGATTTCTTATAAGCCCAGCACCACCTGCCCAGGGGTAGTATTGCCCACAGAGGCCTGGGCCTTCCTATACCAATCAATCATTAATCAAGAAAATGCCCTACAGACATGTCGTCAGGCCATCTGGCGGAGGCAATTCTTCAACAGAGGTTCCCTCTTCCTAGGTGAGTTCCGTTTGTGTCATGTTGACAAAACTAATCAGCAGTCACCAAAGTGTCCAACACAGTTCGAAGTGCTTTTAAATGAGTGAATTCCCTGCCTCCAAAATCTCATAATTCACATTTTACAGAAGAGGAAAGAAGCAGCTGGGAGCCACGAACCTGATGAAGTCCCCAGGTAAGGTGGCTAAGCCAAGTTTCAAAGAAAGGTGTTCTTAGGGAGAGTTCGCGGCAATTTGATGCCCTCCTCCCCCCGAGCCTTCTCCTGGTCCCTTCCCTCCACTTTTACCTCTGACTTTCTCAGTTCTTTCCTCTTGTTGTTCTTGTCTCTAATATGCCAGCATGCCAGAGTTGGAGGTGCTGGCAGCAGTGCCTGGGAAATCCACCAAGGTTCCTCTGTTCATTTGAGAGAGAGAGAGAGAGAGAGAGAGTGGTGCTCCTTGGCGTCTTACAAACCTAACACAGCTCACATCTTGCAACATTTGGTCTAAGTGCTTTAAAAAGGAAGGAAAGGAAGAACATGGCTTAAGAACTAAGTGGTAACCAGGATGAACAAGAGGTCCTGGAAAGAGTCACAGCTTCAGCTGAACCTCTGCAAAGTCAATTAAGAGATTTCAATTTCCATGATGTTAAGTAGGATCAGAATGTTAAAGGTCCCGGGCCAAATTATCTCGAGCCATTTTTTAGTAGTCTAAAAATAGCCTTTTGTTACCTCCCTCTGTACATGACCAGGATATTCAAGACAAGCAGCATAAATTGGGGGAGGGAGGGCTCACATGTTTTTACAAAAAACACTAGGAAAGAAAAGTCCGTGCGATGACCAAGAGAGCAGTGGCTTTCTAGGACAGGGCGGAATTCCAGCAGCTCTGTTGAACCAGATGTGCCATACTTGAGAGAACCCAATAGCGTCTCATGGGAAACACACAGAACACCCTCACGTCCTGCTAACAGCAGAGAGCACGCTTCCTATTGTCTGATGTGGACAAACCTACCTGCTTCTATAGCACGCGCTCATTTAGTATATTAATGCCAAAATAGCAATTCCAAATTGATCCCAGAAGAAGGATCCTTTTCCACAATCTTGCCACCACCCAACAAACAGTCAAAGCGGCAGACGGTTTACTTCGGAGTCATAAGCAAGTTTGCAACAGAAACTCACAGAGTTCCTGTGCCACTGTGCACAGTGAGCGTGTCCTGGATTGTAAGACACCCACCAACTCATTTGTTACGGACGTGTATAGACAGGCGTGTCTCCTGCATGAGGGAGTGACTAAGTAAATCAGTTCCTAGGGTAGCCCCAATGTCAACACCTTTGCCCCATCCAAAGACCTCAGGTCATTGTGCCAAGCTTGCCCTACCTGTGGGAAGTGGTAGGATGTAGTTCTGATACATTCTCCTTTACCTCATGCATTCCCAAAGAAAGAGGGCCCGCCTGAAGAGAGGGAGAACTTAGAGCTGATGTGTATAGTTATTGCCCAGCCCCAGTCCAGAGATTCCTGTAAGGGAAAATCTCATGTCCTAGCGGGATATCCCACAAATGCCTTAAAGTGGATTTTCCTTAGTTCCCATAATACCTAACCTTCCTGTGTTCATCGGCCGTCAGATAAAACAGGATTGCTTTTCGTTTCAAAAATGTTATATTATGCATGTTATTTTCATATTCCACTCTGATATGCCATGACCTATTGTCATTTTAATTTGGTTGTGTTACATGGAGGTTCTGGGGAGTGTTCCCTCCCTGCGGGCGGAGGGCCCGTTACATAGTCAGTGGGTGATATCAACAGCTGGGAATACAGATTCTCTGTGGAGCTCCTGACGCCAAGTTAGAGGCAACGCGGAGACAGGAAAGCACACAGGTTCCCAGGCAAGCTGGTGCCTCCTAAGTGACTGATCTGCTGGGGCCTTAACTCGAGTTCTATTCCTGGGGAAGACAACCCACACATGTGGCCTGGGTGCCATAGGCGCCTGCAGAGAGATGCTTGAGGCTAGGTTTATTCTCTCTTTAAGGTCCTCTACCGACCTCCAGCGGCCAAAGCGCTAAAGTCCGAGAAGCCACTCTCTCAGGTCCTGGTGGGTATGTTAAGGTCCTCTGCCGACCTCCAGCGGCCAAAGGCTGAAGTCCAAGAAGCCACTCTCCCAGGTCCTGGTGGGTATGTCTCCATCTGGGGCGACAGACCATCTTTCCACCGCCTCGTATCAGCTCCCTACCCCCACCCCACAGTCGCGCTCAACTCGGAGCCCGAGCACGCCAAATTCACTGGGCCTGTTAGCGCGCCCACCTTCCTGGTGCCCAGGCCCGAAGTCAGCATCTTGGAGCAGTAGGTGACCCTAGGTGACCCGGACCATCCCAGTAACAGAAGCAAGAGCGTACATCTTTAAATAGGCCATTGCAGAAAGGGCGCCTGCGATTGTCCGACGGGTGAAGAAACGCGCCTTCTGCTTGGTCACCGATGAGGTCCACCTGGGCGGAGTTCAGGGTGCTGAGTTATTGAGTCATGGTCTCGATGCAAAGATTTTGAGAGTAACAAATCATTCATGCACACTGAGCATGCCCCAGATTTCTAAGATGTCTGATAGTCATCATTGTTCACGTTCCACTTGTAACAGCGGCCCCACATTTATTCTCTTATGGCAATGAAAATTAAAGTTAGGGACTATCCTGGAAGGAAACCAAATGGAAGCAGACTTTATTACAGATTATTACAGGAGACTGGAGTGATGGCTTAGCAGTCAAGAGCACCTACTTTCCCAGAGGACCCAGGTTTGACTCCCTGCACTCACATGGCAGCTGCCATCTGTAATTCTAGCTCCGGGCAATGCAAAGCTCTCCTCTGTCTTCCTCAGGCACTGCGCACACATGGTAAACAGACATTCACACACATAAAATAAATCTCTTTAAAATTATAAAAGATTAGTATAGCTGGGCAGTGGTGGCACATGCCTTTAATCCCAGCACTTGGGAGGCAGAGGCCAGCCTGGTCTACAGAG
>JAQHUG010000069.1:39888-86436 GCA_028555095.1 Dicrostonyx torquatus | reverse complement strand
ATCTATCTATCTATCTACCTTCCTATCCATCCAAGCCACCACTACCACCAGGCCATCCAGCATAGAGGATCTATCTATCTATCTATCTATCTATCTATCTATCTATCTATCTATCTATCCATCCCATCCAAGCCACCACTACCACCAGGCCATTCAGCATGGAGGGTGAGTCCCTCTTCCCTGTCCCACTGTGGGCTAGCATCGCATACTGGGGAAGTTTTCAGTCTACTTCATGTATGAAATAATGTGTTTGGTGTGTGGCCACATGAAAGTGATTCTGTTTTAAATGTATGTTTTATGCATCCTGCATGACTCTCTTGTTATTTGGATCTGTTTAAAATTCATGCGACTGCTCTAAAGGACACATGGTTTCTCCATTCCTTGCACCATGTGACCACCACCATCTTGACTAAGGGCAAGGAGAGCAAGCCAGATGACCCCTGCCATCTTTGCTATGGGTGACCATGTGACTTCCACCTGCTACCTGTTAGCTCTCCCAGCTTGCAGAGACCCCACCCACCTGCAGCAGATCTGTTTGCTCCCACCTGCTAGGAATTCTTTCTCTCTCTCTCTCTCTCAATTTTATATGCAAGTGTAAGCTAGCTTTAACTCTGCATGTGTGTGTGTATGCTACTTAAATTCAACTACATATATTTGTATATGTAATTACTGTTAAAAATGTTTTAAGCAGTCCTAATGAGCTCTGTTCATTATATCTCCTTCAGGACTAAGGAAACAATAAGTCTCAAATATTTTAAATTAGTATGTACTTTTAAATGATGATGAATGTATAGTTAAATCTGTTATAACATACGTATATGTGGTTTAACTCTGCATTAAAATATATTCTATATGATTATAAAAATTAAGGTTATAAAGATCTATCTCAGATTAGCAAAAGCTAACCTAGAGATTTCTTGTAAGCTGTTCTTCACTATTGTCAGTTTTTACTGTTAAATTAAAACCAGTTACAGCCAAGCTGGAAGACTCTGGGTAAACCATTCCTCCACAGCCTCTCAGCTTGGATCCAGCTCTTCAGGCAGATCCTATACTGTAGTCATAGATACCCAAAAGACAGCCCTCAAATGCTCATAGATCTGGGGAATATGACATTTAAGTGTTTAATTATTAAAAGGCTTTTCATAACAGAGACAGGTTGGCTCCTGGCAGCAACCCTATTTCCTCCAAAGGAGATAGATGGGCACAAAAGAATGTCCATCCATAACTAGTGAAAGCGCTAGCCACTGAACAAAACTGCCTTTCATCTAAACAGCTGAAGATCCCCAGACAGTGGACAACAGGACCCTGAGGAACTGATAGCCTGGTTGCCAGGTCAAGGTAGGCTGGTCTTCCTGTAGGCTCCTAATCCACAAGATCTTCTGAAGCCTGGCAGGCCCGGCACTGCCAGCTGTAAGACGATGTTGCCTTGCCCTCAATGACCATGGAGGACACTGGGGAGTGGCTGTTTAGGTAGCCAATCAAGTCTCTGTCATTTTTCAATCAATAACTCAGGTAAAATTTATCCTCCTCAAGATCTCTGATGCTGTTTGATGACGGGTAGCTTTGCCAACTCCCTTCTCAGTTCTCTGTGTAGAATTCAGGTCACAGGTCTCACTCTCCTACTCCATTACCAGACTTAAAAAAGGGATAAACTCACAAAGCAGATTTCTCCTGAGTGTTAAGTGATGTCATAATGGGGGGAAACATGTGCTTTGTTTATATGAAGGCATGAGAGCTCAAGATGTGAGAATCTAAAAATGTTTTAGGGCCTAAGAAAGTGTTTTAAGGCGTACAAATGCAAGTTATGAGATTTTTCTCTCATGCTGCCATGAGTCTTAACATTAATCAATAAAATCCTGATAAGCTATTATCAGCTGCAAGATCAAGATTTTAAATTATCTTTGATCATTTTCTAAATATAGACCTAAAAGATAGTTTTCATTGTGCAGAAAACATTTGTCACTGTCATTTCTGATATGAGTGTACTGCCATTTCTACAGAAAAAATTTCAGTACATATTATAAACAGTAAATATGCTAATATGTCTAAAATTTAGGTTTTCACAGATTCAAAGAATTCCTGTAAGTTCCAGGGAGCCGATTTGGAGGATTCACCTCAAACAGATCATATCCATCCCTCCTTCAATTACCAGGGCCTAAGAGCCCAAGTCTTCCCACCTTTCCCTGGTCCTGACACCCTCCCCAAACTTAACCTTGTCCTCTGCTCTCCCAGCACCTTGCCAGGTCCAGAGACATGAGACAGTTCCACAGAGCCTGGACAGCAATGAAGCAACCAGTACCCTAGGATGTGGCAGCCCTTCTGCTGTCTCAGGTCCTCCCCACACACCCCAAGTCAGCAGGAAGCAATCTCGAGAACTTGATGCCCTCATCCCCTTAATCTGACACATCTAACTCTTCGCCTTTTAATGAAAGGAGAAGTGAGGGATGTTAGTATTTAGACACGCCCTGGCACAGCGTGACATGCCCTGTGCCTACCTGCATAGCAGATGGCACCCTGTCCCTTTAAGAGACAAGCTCCATCCATCCCCAGTCTCTCTTCTGAAGAGGCTACTCTCTGTTTCTCCCCCTCCTCTCTCTTCTTCTTTACCCCCCTCTGTCTATGTGTCTTCTCCCCTCTCACCCTCTCAATATCTTCTTCCCTAATAAACTCCACACTCAAGATCTCTGTCTGCATGGAGTGTTCTTTTACCCATTGAGGTCCTCCACCTGCAGTGGGACCTGCTAGTGTACCACATGCTGTACCCAGTGTTATAATTTTTAAAAAGATGGGTGCAGAGAGGGAGGGGAGAAAGAGAGGCCATCATGAGACAGAGCTCACATGCAGAGTTTATTGGTGGAAGGGAATGGAAGTAACCCCTTACCCATACTCCTGTAAGTAACCCCAATAAGACTCATTGGTTCACCAAGTTGGATGTTGGTGGTATCTTTACTTTGGTCTGTTGTTGGTTTCCTATCTGGGGTGAGTAGGCTTTTGTTCACATTTCCTCAGGAGTAGGGTCATGTAACAAGCCTTTAGAGGATGCTGTTGTACTGTGTGAAGATGTGTTGATGTTTTACCTCATCTGCCTAAGCCACCTTCTGATTAGTCTAATAAAGAGCTGAATGACCAATAACTAGGCAGGAGAAGATACACTTCACCATTGCAGCTTCACACACAGGTCCCTCTGGTCCTCTATGCCTGGACATCCCTGATACACGCCTGGGCTCAATGGCTTTCCTTAGTTTTGGAGGGAGGGTCCATAACCCCTTTCTTCCCTCCATCACAATAAAGCCAGAACCACGTGGCTGAAGCTGCCATGTTCTGCTGCTTGATGAGGCTGGAACATGGCCTCCTTGAATAATTGTTTTCGCTAGCTTTCTGTTTCCAATTGTTTCCTTTACTGCTTAAGTTTGGCAGGCTGGCCTCATACTCAGAGATCCACGTGACTCTGTTTGCCTCCCAAGTGCTGGGATTAATGATGTGTGCCACCACACCTAGTCCTAAACTTTCCTTTAATTACTTTTCACAAGTTGGAAATTTAACATCAGGTTTTTCTTTAACCTTTTTATCTCTTTGAGCACCAGATTTGACTCCCTGGTGCTCTTTTCCTCCTCAAACTTTACATTTTCTTTAAATTGCTCCATTTCATCAAGTATCCATGAATAACCAAGCAACATAGTCAACAGTAGGTTGTCTGGAAATCTCTTTTGCCAAAGCTGTTACTCAATAACTTTCCAATGTAGCCTGAAGTAGATTTTCTTTTGACAAGAACAGAAAGCAGCCAAATTCTTTGCCAAAATATCACAAGAATAATTTCTAGACCACTTACTAATATTCTTTGCCTCTGAAACGTCTTGAGCTGGGACCCCACAGTTCAAATCTTCCCCAGCACCACTATCTTCCATGCTTCTACTATTATAGCCCATTAAGTCATGCTTGAAGCATTCAACTGTTATGACATTCAAACACTGGGAGAGACTAAAGACTTAGACTCGATTTAAATTGAGATGAAATGAATCTATTCTTACAGCTAGCAGAAGGATGGCAGCCTTTGAGGTAAACAGCATGCCCGGTCAAAGGGAACTAAGAAATCTACAGCTGGGCATGAAAACCGCCTTACTCCCCTCAGTTGCTCAGTTGTTTCTCTTTCCCATTGTACCTATAGAATATCTGCTCTTCTACCAAGATAATTACAGCAATCTGATATACATGTGTAATTAGAATTTTGATGAGTGCCAGACTTGGGAAATGTCTGTGTCTAACTACATGTAGACCATCACAAAGTTTATCATATGTGTTGTTAAAAAAGAGCATATCAAAGCCAAGCAGTGGTGGCACATGCCTCTAATCCCAGCACTTGGGAGACAGAGGCAGGAGGATCTCTGTGAGTTTAAGACCAGCCTGGTCTACAAGAGCTAGTTCCAGGACAAACTCCAAAGCAACACAGAGAAACCCTGTCTCGAATAAACAACAACAAGAGCATATCAATAACTCCAATAATAGCCAGGTGGTGGTACAAGTGTGGATGGTTCAGTATTTGAAAAGCCACAAATAGATCTCTTCTTTTATATAACTGAAAATAGTTTTTTTTCATACAATATATTATGATTACAGTTTCCCCTCTCCTAAGTTCTCTGGGTTCCTCCACATCTCCCATTCCATCTGGACCCACACTTTGCATCACTTATTAGAAGGCAAACAGGCATCTCAGGAATAATAATAAAACAAAACCAGATTAAAAAAAACCCAAAAGGTCAGAATAGGACAAAACAAGCAGAAGGGAAAGAGCCAGGGAAAAAGCACAAGAAACACATACAGACCCAGACACATGTTTGCACACAGGAATACACAAAACCACGGAACTGGAAGCCATCATATATATGGAAAGTACCTGTAAGGTATAAAGATAATGCCCTGAAACAACATTATGAGACAAAGAACTACCTCCAAAGATGCTCTTGCATTTGTTTTGTGTTGATTGTCTAGTGTTGGGCATGCAGCTTACCTTTAAGAGTGGTTTGTTTCCCCAATGAGACTCCCTTGGAGAAAATTATTGTTTTATCTGCAAATGATTATCAATTGGAGCTAGCTTCTGGGTTATGAATGGGGACCCGTGTCCACTTTTCTCAGCTCTAGAACTCCATCTGATACAGACCTGTCCAGGCCCTGTGCATGCTGCCACAGTCTCTGTGAGTTCATACATGCAGTGGTCTGCTGTGTTTAGAAGGCCTTATTCCCTTGGTGTCCTCCATCCCCTTGGCTTTTATACTCTTCCTGCCTCCTCTTCTGCAGGGTTAAAACAAAAATCTCTAATGATAGAGATTTGATAATGGCATCCCATTTAGGGCTGAATGTCCCAAGTTATTTCATTCTCTGCATGTTGTTCTAAGGCCTCATCACTGAAGGCAGCTTCAACACAACTCACTGAACACAGAGAAGCTGAGCTGATGTCCCTACCTAGAGTCTTCACCCTCATGGACTAAAGTTCATGGAACTAGGAGGTACTGTGCACACTACCAAAGGGAAAGGTAAAACCAACCCAGCTACAAACCCTTTGATCTACAATGGTGATCTGCCAGCAAGATGCGCTGGTGCAATAGTGACACAAAGTCTTTGGCAGTGGTCAACCAAGATCTCATCTGATCTAAGGCCCACTGTATGGGCTGGAGCCTACAGCCAACACTGCTTGGGTGACCAGGAACCTGAGATTAGACAGAGAAAAACCGAATACTGCTGTCCTGCAAGGAACAATAAAATGATTCCTACTGACATTCTGCTATACTCATTGATCATCCACCATCAGAAAAACTTCCTCCTGCAACAGACAGGATCAAATAACATGGTATTTGCAAATTTGAAGCGGAGAAGGCTGGGAGTGGAGCAAGTAAAGGTATCGTTTACATGGGAATGGCTAGACAGATGGCAGTTGGGCTACTGAAGGCTAGGACCAAACAAAACAAAACTAAATAAAAACAAAAAACAAAGAAGGTTGCTACTCTTCCAGATGTGAGATGCCCAGGAGAGACACTCTGCTCTGGTTGGTTAAGGATAGAACAGGGTGGAAAGCATTCATAGTGCTTGTCATGCTTTGGAGATGGGAGATCATTCCTGGCAGGCAGACTGCCCATGCTATTTTTCCATCACTGATAAGAATGGGGTCACCTTGCTTAAATCTGTACCTGTCTCTCCTTTTTTCCTTTTTTTTTGAGTAAATGAAGTATATTCTATCAATCCCAAAGATAAAATAATAGAGTGCTTTTGTAAGTTACAAATTTTGTTAAAATCTATGCCCGTTCTTATATAAAGTTCTCAGAATTAACAAGAAGAACAAAGTCTCTTATTTCTAGATCCTGAATGGAGGCAAAAATCCATCATCATCACCATTATCGTCATCATTATCATCATCATCATTATCACCACCACTTGGATCATCATCACAACTTTGTTTAGTAGCTGATTTTTTTCATCAGTTTCAAAAAACTAATATATGTGTACATACGAAGTGATTCATAGTCTCATACTTATAACCATCTTTATTTTTCATCCTTTATTGAGTATATAATATCTTGTAATAACCAAAGAATTTTTAAAGTAGGTATTAGTATAATTTTAGTACTAAACAGTCCTGGCCAAATGGTTAGCAGGCAATTTCTTGCTTTGTGAAAATCTTTACCAAAATCTTAGAGCAAATAGACAAGTACAAATTAAATTACGGGCACTCCTGGAATCATAGACTAGGATGAAGGTTACCATAGCCTTACATAAAGAAAGTTTCTGCAAGGATATCTGTCCAACTGTCTGTTTGATTTCAGACAGACAGCCCCGTTTTACTGATCCCCATGTCCCATGATAGTTGATTTCAAAATAATTTGAGTAGGCTTCCCCATTTGACTTTTGGAAGCTTGTTTTCTCAGTGCCCACACAGCTCCCTACAGCAAGCCTCCTCCTGTGACACTGTCCCTTCCCAAATTATCTAATCAATTCATCCTGGAAAGAGCTTGCATCTTGTGTTATTTTGGTTTACAAACTTGTAGGTGGCACTTAAAAAACTAATCCATGCATTCTGGATCAGGAAGACTTGGCACTCGGTAGTGTTTAATCTTCATTCACGTTACTCAATCTGACAAAAGACCAAAATAAAGTTTTTGTTGTAGTGCCAGATCCTAGCTTTTGGTTGCCTGCCCACACTGTAAGAGCTGGCATCCTGATCAAGGACATAAAGCCACTGTTTGACTCCTTAACCAGGGCACAGGTCTGTATCTGCTCAGGAAGAATCATTTGTGCGGCAACCATGGCCACCTTTGTGAACCTTAGTACCAAAGCCAAGATGCCCATCGTGGGCCTGGGTACCTGGCAGGTAAGTGGGCAATCTTGGGCCACCCGCTCTCCTTAAGAGCCACTTTGGCATTTCTTCTTCTTTGCACAGCAAAGGGTTTTGAACTCCAGAGCCGGAACCCAAGTGGTTTTCTTTTCTCAGAGATGCCCCAGGCTTCAAAGCTATGAGGGTGGATTTCATAGAAATGATTATGGTTCCTATAGCAAGCATCGAGTTGATGTTGTATGTTAAACAGAAAATGGTTTCTGGGCAATTACTCTCTTAGCTAGTTTTTCCTTGGAACTCAGCAGCTTCCTACATGGTCTGTCTTTGCTGTTACTTTGTTTCTGGTTGAGTGATTGAAAGAGGAGATAAGAATTCCCAAATGACCCAGCTCGCCTTGCTGCCAATGGGACACCTGGGAGCCTGTGTGAAAGGCAGAGTCTCAGACCCCAGCCCAGGCTACTGAACTGCCATCCGCCCTTTACCAAGACTCTCCAGGTTCTGGTATACAGTAAAGGCCGAGCACCAGAACCACAGAGAGCCTGGGCTGGCGGCACCGGTTCTGCCTGGCTATGTTAATCTCTCCTGGCAAAACGTCCTGAGATACATTCTAGTGTTCAGTGAAGCAGATTTCCCAGCCTCTCTTCGGACAATTGACATTGTTCTTGACATTGTTCCATCTAATTCTGCCTTCTTTGCCTTCCCCTCAGCAACAACATGGCATTAGGCAGCTTTTCCCAGGAGCTGTCTTTGGTTTTGGGTCCTTGAGATAGAGTGACAATCTGTTACCTTGAACTTAGAGCAATCCTTCTGCCTCAGCCTCTCCAGTGCTAAGATTTCAGGCGAAGCCACCATGCTTGTCAGGAGCTGGTTCTAAAATCCTTCAGTTCTCCTGTCACTCACAGTTCATTTCTAGACTGCCTCCTGTTTCTCTTTTCCTTTTTATACTCACTAGGACCTCTTTTTCTTTCAACACTGGGTTGAAATCTTACCAGAAGAGAAAGATTTGCTTCAAATCACAATTTCACATCTATCAAAACAGTGAATGATCACTTGCAGATCTCCAGGGAATCTACTCACTCGGAAGAATCAGCCGAGGTGAACATTCAGAATTCCCACAGAGACATAGATTCTGTATAGGTGTCGTTTCCAGGATGAAGAAAGGACAATGTGCTCATTAGTATGTGTGCAGGAGGGTGGAGTTTGAGCCTGGACCCCAGTGCCTCTGAATGGCTGGCATAAATTCTTTGGCCCCAAGATGGTATAGCTGTTGATCTCTGTTGTATGATCTTCTTGATATTTAACAACTACGGAAAGAATTTCTAGATTTTGTGAGGGTTGGAATGCATTTTTATTTGTCTAAGTTTCTTCTGTTGTTTTGAGTCAGAGTCTCAGGCTGGTTTCCAAGTCACGGTGCAGCTGAGACTGGCCTTGAACTCCCAGTCTTCCTGCCTTCTATGTGCTGATATCATTTATAACCATGAACCAACATACACCACGTCTGTGTGTGTGTGTGTGTGTGTGTGTGTGTGTGTGATATGACGCACATAGGCAGGCCTCAGATTCCTGCTCTTCCTGCTTCTGCTTTCCTTGGACACTACTATCCTCTGCTGAGAGATGACTTGCAAGTTTTTATTTTCCCAAGTACTATCTGGGTACTAGGTGAGGTCAGACTGTGATATTTTAAATGACTTTTTCTCTTGTTCTAGTTTCTTCTTCTTTTTCTTCTTTTAAATCTGTGAAAAAGAACGTCCATTCATAAGGCTTTCTGCCCTTTCTCTTTGTGAAGCAGTGATTATCCAGTAACCTGCACCTCCTGAATCTTGCTGTCAGGTGGTGTGATAAAATTTTTACAGCAAGCAAGCAACAGAAGGCACAAATCGTAACTCTCTTATTTGTCAGTCAAGGTTTAGAGAGATTAAGAAATCTATGCAGCCTCGAATTAGCATACAGTAGGGTTTAGATTTAGCTTGTAACGATCATGTTTGAAGTCCTTATAACTGTCTGGGGTCTGAAAATTCCTCTTTGTCACTTCAGAGTTCAGGGAATTACAATGTTGGAGCCATCTGCCACTCCCAGAAACTAGAGACTCTTCAAAATCAGCTTAGAAAAGAGAAAAAGTAATAATTTATTACTAGGATGGGACATGGGATGATAATCATTACAATAACGTATGTATTAAGATGCCATGGTGAAAGCCATCACTTCACAAGTTAACCTAAAAAAGTTAATGAAACAAAAAATTATTTTTTTCATTAATCACTTTTTCTTCTTTGAAAAGTTTTCCAGGGTATGTTTTTCTCCCCAGTGTCCATTTGGAAATAGAACCCCAGTAAGGCTGTGGTTTTGAGAATCTGGTCCATCCATATGAAGCCCATAAGAGGGGGCCTCAGGGACATCTGATGGTCCCTTCTCTTGCTTTTCAGTCTCACCCAGGCAAAGTCAAGGAAGCTGTGAAGGCCGCCATTGATGCTGGGTATCGTCACATTGACTGTGCCTATCTGTATGAGAACGAGAGTGAGGTGGGCCAAGGGATCCGAGAGAAGCTCCAGGAGAAGGCTGTGAAACGGGAGGACCTCTTCGTTGTCAGCAAGGTACAGTGGCCCACTTGCCGAATGTGATGGCTTCAAGGCAAAGGGAAGATCTGGACCACATTAAGAGCCCTGACCATCTTTCTTATGTGGCTGTTTTTCTCCTAATCCCCTTCTTCCTTGATTTTTTATATCCCTGGACGTAAATATTCACACTCCAAGTCAGTACTGGAAGAAGATGCTGCTGGCCCCCAGCCATTGCTGTTTTCTTATGGTAGGAATGGCTCCAACGAGCCTTCTGGTACCCTTGGCTTCTCTCTCTTCTCTTAATAGGACACTCCTGCTAAGTGGTAGGCAGAGGCTAGGGGGGGTGCATTCAGGGTGCATTTCAAAACATACTGTCTCGTGCTGTTCTTAACAGTTCTGGCCCTGAAGGGTTTTTTTTTTTGTTTTTATTTTTTTTCAGACATGGGAATTTTGGAAATGGTAGGAACATTATTTATTGTTAAACAAGAATTTCTTATTTCAGTTCAGTAAAAAGGGAACTGTAAAATATTATTAAAAAGAAGGGACTTGGTGTGTGAGGGGTCCTAGGCTTTGTGTTGGATATAACTCACTAAAACAGTCTAGTTCCAAGTACCCGGAAACTGTGTCTGGTGTAATACATAGACCCACTGTGGGGAATGGCCACGTCTAGATAAATTTATATTTCAGCCCTTGAGCCGGGCAGGCTTCAGATTGTGGGAGTACAATAAGGACAACTGTTCTCAGTAGCATCAGGATGTTTGAAATGTATGGGTTAGTCACAAAATGCCTGCCCCCTGGGAGCTGGCGGCAAAGGAAAGGAGTAAACATATCTAACCAGAGGTCAAGTGTGCTAAATGATTCAAGAAACAGAATACTGTTGTGCCCCGATACGACCCCCAAAGAGAGACCACCAGAGAGGCCCAGACTGTAATAAGCAAGGTTTAATCAGCAAAATACAAACATGTTTGGGACTCATCTCCATCCCCACTGAGGTAGAGAGGAGTTGTATCTCCTCTGTGGGTAAGCTTTTTTTTTTCCTTTATTGATATTTATTGAACTCTACATTTTTCTCTGCTCCCTTCCCTGCCTCTTCCCTCCCCCCTTGAACCCTCCCCCAATGTCCCTATGCTCCCAATTTACTCAGGAGATCTTGTATTTTTATACTTTCCCATGTATATTAGGTCTATGTAAGTCTCTCTTGGTGTTCTCATTGTTGTCTAAGTTCTCTGCAATTATGGTTTGTAGGCTGGCTTTCTTTGTTTTATGTTTAAAAACTACCTATGAGTGAGTACATGTGACAATTGTCTTTCTGTGTCTGGGTTACCTCACTCAAAATAATGTTTTCTAGTTCCACCCATTTTCCTCCAAAATTCGAGCTGTCGTTATTTTTTTCTGCTGCGTAGTACTCCATTGTGTAAATGTACCACATTTTCTTTATCCATTCTTTGGTCGAGGGGCATTTAGGTTGTTTCCAGGTTCTGGCTATGACAAACAAAGCTGCTATGAACATAGTTGAGCATATGTCCTTGTGGCACAATTGAGCATCCTCTGGATATATACCTAAAAGTGGTATTATTGGGTCTTGAGGAAGGTTGTTTCCTAATTTTCTGAGAAATCGCCACACTGACATCCAAAGGGGTTGTACCAGCTTGCATTCCCACCAGCAATGCAGAAGTGTTCCCTTTTCCTGTGGGGTAAGCTTTTAAAGGCATAACTACAAAGAGAATCTTTGAACCTGCTTTGGCAAGGATGCAAGGACTTTTACTCCCTCCCATTCTGCTAGGTCAGCATTTTCCTTGTTCTTAGAGCAAGGCCACTATTCCTGAGTTAGGCCATCTTTATCAGACTGTACCAGGTGGCTGGCTGGGCTGAACTAAGTGACCTTGTGGTTGGAATCTCCCAGGTGGGAGAGGGAAAGACCACTATCTTTCTGGGTAAACATTCTGCTAGGAAATTTCTTTTCGCCCCTTTGAGAATAAGGGGTGAGGGTTCCACAAATACCAAGCGCATGGAAGAACACATGGGCATGACCTTGACCTTGTTGAGTGCTGGTGACCTATTCTAAATATTAACTAAATGTATTATAAACCAATGGCCTGACCTGGGTTTTGATCAGCTGCAAAGCTCAAAGGAGGGAGGGTGACTGTGGAGTGGCCCTTTCTTTACCCCCTCCTAATGTCCTCATGTCACACCCTGCAGCTGTGGTCCACCTTCTTCGAGAAGAGCCTGGTGAAGAAAGCCTTTCAGAAAACCCTCTCGGATCTGAAGCTGGACTATCTGGACCTGTATCTAGTTCACTGGCCACAGGGATTCCAGGTTTGAGCTGCTCTTTGCCCCATCTGTAGCAGCTGAGCAAATATCAGAAACCAGCAGCTGTGCCTGAGCTGGGAGCGGGAAAGAGAGAGGAGGCAGAAGCCCTTGCACAGAACAGAAAGACTGGCCCGAAAGGGTTCTGGATCAGCATTCAATGCTTGCGTATGGCATATGCTTAGGTTTTGCCTTAATTCTGTTTTAGAGGAACTGTGATTCTTGCCAGCCCAGCTACATATGACTGGCCTGTCACCTTCCCATCGACTCCGCGCCCAGCGGTCCTCTCCTAGGGAACCTCATAGGATAGTCTGAAATAGTATTCAGGCTCAACACTCCTGCTCGCCCAAGTGCACTCATGCACTGTCAGCCTGCTGATGCTGGGAGGCAGTCAGCCTACCCTGGAAAACCATCACTCGGTGCCGAGGGCCTCCTCCTGCCTGCTCATAAGAGCTTGGAGGAAATGGAATTCTTAGCCCTTTCCCCCTCAAGACCAGCTACAGTGATGGTGGCATGCCACTCCAAACCCAATCTTTCGGCAGTTTGTGACCATAGATGCTGGCCGCTACTATGCCCTTCCTATTGGATGTTTGCCTAATTGCCTTGAAGTTAAAATTTCCTCCAAGTTCATATGGGTCTTGGTATGCTGGGTTAATTTTCATGGTGATAATGATGACTTCTGCAATATACTAAAAGCAGATCGTAAAGCCAAGCCAGCAGTATCAGAAATAGAAACTATACATATTGTGGTAGACTGAGCAGAGATGGCCCTGAGGCTCTTTGGATGTGTGTTCTCCAGAGCTTGAACAGATGCTGTGCAGGTGTGGGCTGTTCTTACTGCCCTGTCCTGAGACCTCTCTCCACAGGAATGGTTATCTACGAGCGGATTCCAATGGGTCTGTTGTTTTGCATTACAGCCTGGGAAGGAGTTTTTCCCCACAGATGAAAAAGGCAATATTATCCCCAGTAAATACACATTCTTGGATGCTTGGGAGGTAGGTTCTGGTTTCTTTAAAATGTGCTCAAAGAGAAAAGTTTGTCGGATACCCATTGACTCCACCTTGGGATAACAGCCCATGTGCCTTGTAAGGGATCTCATCACTGAATTCTCCAGTTCTCTCAGTATATTTTACTCACCACCAGATGGATTGGGGTTCCCTTTGACCCTATTTACACTGAGATCTAAGTGAGGCAGGAAATACAGTGCATCACAATTTGATATAAACACGCTGTCCTGGAAACAGAGGGATGCACTAGGGGCTCATAATAATTGGGCAACTTGGAGTAAAAATTTAACTCACTGTCCTCATCATTAAAAAAAATAATATATAATATTAATGCATATCATTATGGTGTGTCAAGGATTAAAATAGCTAAAATATAGAAATTTAATCAAAGAGCGCATTGGTCATTAGCTTCTCTATGTACAGAATATAAAATCCTCACCTAGAAGACCTATAAGTCGTCAGGTCATAAAGAAAATGTGTGACACAATCTGGACTGGATTCAGATCTGTGTGACTCAACAGCTACCGAGGCTTTGAGTGTCCTGCTTGGCAGTAAATACACATGTAGACATCAGAGAACACAAGTGTCGTGCTTTTTAGGTCAGTTGAGGCCTTGACTTGCGTAATCATGCAAAAATGAATTAAAGTTTGATTGTTTCTCTATGATAACTTTTACCACTGTATGAGTTAGGGTTATTATTGCTGCGATGAAACACCGTGACCAAAACAACATGGGGAGGAAAAGGGTCTATCCCACTTACACTTCCAAATCACTGTTCATCAGCAAAGAAGTCAAGACAAGAACGCCAACAGGGCAGGAACCTGGCATCAGGACCTGATACAGAAGCCACCGAAGCGTACTGCTTACTGGCTTAATCCTCATGGCTTGCTCAGTCTGTTTTCTTATAGAGATCAGGACCACCAGCCCAGGGATGACACGACCCACAGTGGGCTGGACCCTCCCCTACCCATCACTAATTAAGAAAATACCCTATAGGCTTGCCTACAGCCTTATCTTACGGAGGTATTTTCTCAACTGAGGATCCCTCCTCTCTGATGACTGTAGCTTGTACCGAGTTGACATAGAACTAGCCAGCTTAACCACTATCCTCTTGCAAATGCTAAAAGGTGGGACAAAGTGAAAGAAAAAAATCATAAACTATTAGAGAAAACAGACTCCAAGAATTAGCCTATTGTTTGTCGGGCTGTCCCGAATCACACTGTGTTTCTGACTCTAGGAAGCTTGCCTTCTCTGGAGAGAATGGAATTGACAAAATGTTGCTTTTCCATGGTTTGTCCCAAAGGGCTTATCTACTAGCACAGTGCTCTTGCCACGTTGAGCTTTAGCTGTCCATGGTAAGAAAATATAGAGCGCAAAACCCATGTGACAACTGAGGGTGAAGGCAGAAAAGCAGGGCAGCCTTTCTGCCCCAGTGGCGACACTGGAAACACTGGTGCTGAGGAACGCTGACCTGGGGGCACGGCCTGCCTGCTGCTATGAAGTTAGAGAGGCTATGATTACTTGCACAGGTTGCTCACACACTGCTGAGGAACGTCTTTTTCTTTGTGGGTATGGTCACTCCTAAGCTAACCCAATTAAACTCACTGTTTCAAGAACTTGACTTGGGCAGAATTCTTCTTCGGTCTGTTTGTTGTTGGTACCCCATCTGGGGTGAATAGATGTTTGTTCATTTATTTCATCTCCCCAGGAAACCTGGAAATGTATTTAAAGGAATTATTCTAGGCAAATGAGTCATTAAATTTGCCCACTAGTGGCAGAACATCTGTTACAAGGAATCTGGAAGGATGAGAGACTGGAGGCTGGGGATTTAGCTCTGGCAGAATGCTGTAGAGAAAGTGCAAGGCCTGGTTTAACCAAACAGAAACAGTCTTTAACAACTTGGGTGCATATGGTTGGGTCTTTAAGACTGAATGAGGCTTCTGTCATTAGATGTGAAAGAAAAACTATTAACCCCAAAACTACAACCATAAGGAGGCTCTATAGTATGATCCCCTCTTGATTGATGCTTGACAAACAACAGAATGGCTTATGTGTACAGAATCAGCGATGTTACAGTGTGTGTACCAAGACTCATAGACAGCCTGGTTTTGCTCATTTTCCAATGAGTTGAGGGTACTAATTAGATAAGATGGTGACTGTATATATTAAAACCTACCCTCTTAAATACCTTCATAATATTTTACTCTGTGATGTGGACACTAGTGTGTCTAAAGTTTGTTCCATAACATTTTCTCCATAGCTCTTAAAATGATGTCATATTAAGATGACAATTCTGCCGCAGTATCTTACACTGGGGCTGATTTGCTGTCTCATGAATAAATCTAACAATGATTCCTAAATAAAAGCTTTACAGACATAAAGGAATACCATACTGCTCTGATTTGATCTTGGCAGGATGGAATATGTCTGGATAGGGTAGTTTTATGGATCCACAACCAATCCAATAGAAAGTTCATTGGCCACAATCTATAATAGGGGAAGAGAATTGAGTGTAAGGAAGGACAGGTGGATCATACACCCAAAGCATACCTGGCCCAGGTCACAGAGTAGCACTTGGTTTCCTCCCCACTGGAAAGATGCTGGGACCTTCAGATCTCATCAATGTTAAACTGTCTTGCCTAGTAAAGTCTTCTTCCCTCCTCATTTCCCCTAGTGCTTCTCATCCTGGTACATTAAAATCAACAGAGGGTATTTTGAACATCCTACTGTCCATGCTGCATCACAAAGGAAATCAGTAAGAAGTCCTGGGAGTGGAGTCTAGACACCCGTTTCTTTTATAGCCTTCAGTGGGTCCAAGATGCAGCCAAGACTGAGAAACAGTAGACATTGTCGGCTGAACACACCCCGCTCATTCCTACCTGGAAGCCCTTGCTTCTCCTTCCCCACAATCTGTTCAGGAGTTTACTGCCTTTCTTCATGGCATTTTTCTATGCCCAGGTTGAACTCTACTTTTAATGTCTCCTCTGGGACCCAGTGGATTCTTTCCTTCTTTCCTTGATTCTTGAGGCTGAGTCAGCTGTCAGTGAAGCTGAGGTAGCCTCAGCACTAAGGCAGCTGACCCATTGAGGGGCCCCGTAGAACTTTAATTAAACTGCTAGAACCTCAAGCAGGCTGGGTGTGGGGGCACACTTTTTTAAGCCCAGTACTCAGGAGATGGAATTCTATAAATTCAAGGCCAACCTGGTCTACATATTGAGACTCTCAAGTAGAAAGTACATTGCTTACATTTTTTTTTATATTCCAGAAACTCCCAACAGAAATGTACAATAAACAAAATATAAATGTGTGTTTTATTTGTGGTTGCCACAAGCTCTTTATAGGAAATAAATAAATAAATAAATAAACCAACCTTAGGTCTTTCAGGTTGGAGGATGCTTTTAGGACAAGCAGTCAACGGGACAACTTTCAGGCCCACTTCAGTTCTTGGCCAGGTTCTCCTACCAGGGCCAGTATATCTGAATAGCCTTCCCCACTGCACACCAAACTGTGGTTGTAAAAGAAGAAAGAAAGATCTTAGTCCCTAGACCAACAGCTGGTCCTGATGATTCAGGACTATAACCCTAGCCAAGCTGGAGACAGGCGGGACCAGTTCAAATCCTGGCTGAACTGCAGAGTAAGTTTGCTTACGGTTTCTGTTGTTGGGATGAAAGCACGATGAGCATTTACATCTCATATTCTACTGTGAAGGGAAGTCAGGGAAGGAACCTGGAGGCAGGAACTGAAACATAGGCCACGGAGTAACGCTCTTACTGTCCTGCTCAACCTGCCTTCTTATGCGCCCTAGGACTACCTGCCCAGGTCTCACACCACCAATCACTAGTTAAGAAAATGCCCTACAGACTTACCCATAAGCAAATCTTATGGAGGCAATTTTTAAAATTGAGTCTATTTCCCCAAATAATCCTATTCTGTGTCAAGTTGACATAAAACTAATTATCACAAAGGTCAAGGCTAGTTTGGGTAGATAGATACTATCCCTGAAAGGAGAAGTGTTGGCTCAGGATCCCCAAAACCAAGTTCTTAGACCAAGTTCTCAGCACAATAGAGATTTATTGCTCCAGAGGGACAAAGGGCAGGAAATAAGAGACAAAGACAGGCAATAGAGGATGAGGGGAAAGGGGAAGGGAAAAAGAGGAAGGGGCAGGGGTGTTGTCAGGAGAGGGAGGAAGGATGCACATGTGTGTGCGCACACACAAGGACTGCTCTCCATAGAGAGGGGACAGTGTGGCATACAGGAAAATGGCAGTTTACAAAGGTACAAGGAGAAACCCAATGTTAGGATGAGGTGCTTAATTTTAATTGGGCATGCTAATTAGCCAAAGAGGACTTCTGATTGCTGGACTTCAATACTTTGATAGCTGGACCTTGATAGTCAGTCTCGGGAGGAGGAAGTGGCCAAATAAGGGAGACAGACCTTGGTGGCTAGCTTCAGGATTGTAATCTAATGGCTTTTGAGCAAGGCAGAGATAAAGAGGGAGAAAGGCAGGGCATACCAGAGCGCTGGTCACTCTCGAGCTGGTCAGGGTCGCTTCAATCACAAATTTTAAAAATGGGCCGTAACGAAGCTCAGTGATAGAGTGTCTATTTTGTATATGAGAGGCCCTAGGTTTAATAATTCCCAATAGCAGAAAACAACTAATTTTAAAAGATATCCCACAGAAATAATGCCATTCCACAGACTAGAGCCTTCTTGGTGGATGACCCAGGTTTGGATGAATAGAGAGCAGAAAGCATGCAAAGGCTTCACATATTTCTCATTTCACATTATTTGAGCTTGGGTAGTGGGGCTTGAAACAGCCAGAGGGCACCACGGTCTGAACTAAGACTTGCTTTTAGTGCTTTAGCTAAACTTGTAATGGTGGGTTCATTGCAAATTTACAAGTATCCTGTATGATTGTAGAGCTGAGCCAGCATCCCTGTATCCTCCCTCAGCCATCTAAACTGCATTCCTTCCCGTAATAGGTCATGGAGGAACTGGTGGACCAGGGGCTGGTGAGAGCCCTGGGCGTCTCCAACTTCAACCACTTGCAGATTGAGAGGCTCCTGAACAAGCCTGGACTGAAACATAAGCCAGTGACCAACCAGGTAAATTCCCTTTGGTGAAAGAATCTTGCTTTGTGACCGCTTCTATATTTGCAGGCCAATGGACCAAGTTGTCTTCCAGGGATCAGTGTTCAGGATACTTAGGGAGGTGGGAGGCAGATCTCTGGTCTAGTCTGTAGCACATTCATCAGTAGGTTATATTTGGCCTTTATGTTGGTCTCTTCTTGTGCCCAGAGTTCCATCTGAGCCACTCAGGAAGGCCTACTTCCCTAGTGATGGAGGTGTTTTCTCTTGCAGGTCGAGTGCCACCCATACCTCACTCAGGAGAAACTAATTCAGTTCTGTCACTCCAAGGGTATCAGTGTCACAGCCTATAGTCCCCTGGGCTCTCCAGAGAGACCTTGGTAAGGTTTCTGCATGGTGCTTTACTTTATCACTCAAAATTCATGGTTCATAATTGGCTAATATTACTATGAATTTCTAAGGCACCTGAAAAAAATGTGTCTATAGCAATGTGTTTGGCCACAAGACTGGCACATAGTTTGTGTGGCAAGGGTTGGGGGAGGAAGAGGGGGAGAAAAGGGGAGAGAGAGAGAGAGAGAGAGAGAGAGAGAGAGAGAGAGAGAGAGAATATTTGACTCTAGCAATGCTCCATTTCTGCCAATCAGTGCCAGGGAAGACTTCTCAGATTGGTAGTCTCCATGGTAAAATTGGTAAAACTCCATGGGAAATATAAGAATGTTCAGGTCCTCTGGTTGCTTTGCCAACGGGAAAGGCTGTGATGTTCGTCTTTGACACCGTCCTGATAGTCATATCCACAATGATGATATTCATTCCAGCTACCTTTCTGCATTTAGGGCCAAGCCAGAGGACCCTTCACTACTAGAGGATCCCAAGATTAAGGAGATTGCTGCAAAGCACAAGAAAACCCCAGCCCAGGTAAAATACTGTTGGGTTTTTTTTTCTCCTATTCTCCAGCAATCCTTCGTGCTATCTTGTTTTATTGTCTTGCCTGCTTTCATTCCCTTGGAGAAGAAGAAATGGGAAATGTGAGTCTGTTGGGATACCCAGGAAATACATCTGGTACTGGTGAAGCCAGAACTGCCTCTGTCCATCAGCTTCTTGCCAAGTTTCCAGGCCATACCACGAGAGCATGTCTTTGGGGTTGGCTGCCAACTGTGCAGGGTCTTGGTCCTTTGAACACCAGTCTTCATATTTTATTTATTTATTTATTTATTATGTATACAATATTCTGTCTGTGTGTATGTCTGCAGGCCAGAAGAGGGCACCAGACCTCATTACAGATGGTTGTGAGCCACCATGTGGTTGCTGGGAATTGAACTCAGGACCTTTGGAAGAGCCGGCAATGCTCTTAACGACTGAGCCATCTCTCCAGCCCCCCAAGTCTTCATATTCTTAACTAGGGAAATCGTGGTCTTGTTTCCAAGGGTATGAGAGTAGGGCTGCCAGGACTTCCTAATGGTGAACTCCTTAGTTAATTTCTAACTGTCATCACTAAAGCTGTCCTAGCCACAGATATTTTTCCCTTATACTAGGAGAAGCTCTTGTAAGTGGGTATTAAGTGGGTACCTTTTATCCCCTCAATGTGCACAGGTTCTGATCCGCTTTCATATCCAGAGGAATGTGGCTGTCATCCCCAAGTCTGTGACACTCACCCACATGCAGGAGAACATTCAGGTAAGATCTAAAATGATCATCTGCTATTCCTCGGTCAAGTAGAAGAGAGGGGACCCTGTCCTTAAGCTTTTCAATCCATCCCTGTTTTGCCAGTGTGTCCTTCCTTCTACTGTGAACGCTTGTCCCGGGGAGCTTGCCTCAACAGCTGTGAGGTTGTTCTTGGTTGTCAACTGACTACATCAGAGTGAACTACAATCCAGAGATGGAGGGCACACCTATGAGAGATTATTTTTACTTTCTCTGAAGTGGGTGGATCTACTTCTAGTCTGGACCTTTGAGGCAGGAAGACACATGTCTTTGATTTGGATCTGGAGATGGGAAGACACTAGTTTTGGGCACTTCTTCTGCTGGAAGCCTACATAAGGACACAGAAGAAGGAAACTTTTTCTCTTTGCTCTCTCTTTGCTAGCACGTCCACTCCTTCACTGGCATTGGACCCCACTTCTTTGAGATTCCAGCACATACTGAAGCCCAGCTGAGACATCCAGTCTTGTGGACTGAGCAATTACTGAATTCTTGAACTTTTTGTTCACAACCAAATGAACAAAATGTTCATTTAGTTAAATGTTTTCCTCAATAAGAGTAGCCATGGTCATGGTGTTTCTTCACAGCAGTAGAACACTGGCTAAGACAACAGAATTGAGATGAATCACCATTGGGCAAAGATAAGCAGGGGGTAGGGAGCAGCAATTATATCTTTTAGCACTGCAAATAGCCCTGCTTACCACTGAGCACTTAGATCATGAGCCATAGACTGCCCTCCCCATGAACAGACTGTTGTGGGCTACACACACCCCCTGCTTGCAGGAGAAGAGGAATGGACTAAATTTGAAGAAATGTCTCCTGGAAGATTACTGTCCAGCTGTCCTTAAGGGACCACAGTCGCTGTTCACTAAGCCTAGCTGCAAACCCAGTCTCCTTCCTTTTGAAGTACTAAACCCTATAAACAACGCAGTCTTAATTTAGAGAATAGTTTGTATTCAGTGTGGACCTAATAGAAGAAACACTAGAACCTTGGGTCTCACCAGCATTTTACTTGATAACAATGTTTTTGGAACTCTGGCTTCTCTAGGTCTTTGACTTCAAGTTGAGTAATGAAGAGATGGCTGCCATACTCAGCTTCAACAGAAACTGGAGGGTCTGTTCCTTGCCAATGTGAGTGGTTCTGGGTTTAGGAGGCTGATCAGGAGTTTTCTTGAAGTTTTACAGGGTTAGCTCAAGGGATAATATAGCACGTGGGATGACTTTTGTCTTCAAATACTATTTTTGGGCAGTTGTGAAAAATTAAAACGTGAGGAAAGATCCTGTCAGTTGTTACCTGTTTCTCAAACTTAGCAGACGGAGAAAAGGCATGCCATTCCACTGTAAGAGACAGGGATAGTTGAAATGACACCACACACATATGTCGGAGAGTAACAAGTGATACAGAGAAAAATAAAGTAGGGCAGACAACATAAAGAATGAATGGGAACTGGTATTTTCTTGATATGTGATGTCCCAGGGGTAGTTTCATGGTATAGAATAGAATAGGATTCTTGGTCCTGAGAGCCTCAGGTGCAGACACACCAGGTGTATATGGGTTAAGGGATAGAACACTTGAGTAAGGAGGCCATTGAAGCCAGAACTAAGTAGTCAAAGGCTATTGGAGAAAGAAATAAGGTTAGAGACAGCCTTGGGCTAAGGGCACACAGATGGTATAGCACCTGGGAGGAACTTTGAGTTTAGCTCTGCAGGAGAGGGTTTTGTGTAGAAGTTTGCATATCTCATAAGTTGGAATGATGAAACTGATTTTTGCTCTTAGAAATTACAGAGAGCCTGGTAGAATAATCTAGGGGAGAGACTACAGTCACTGGACTTACTTCATAATGTGATAGAAGAAATTAGGAAGATTGGATTCCGGAAAAATGGGAAAACAGAGCAAATCAAATTTGCTAACAAACAATCAAGTGTGGGTTTTGCTGGCTTGACTTTATTTTTGCTTGAGCAACTCAAGAGCAGAATTGTCATTTAGGAGTAGCCTGGGTTTGAGAAATGCTTATGATACCTATTGGGCATTGAATAGGGAAAGCCAGATGGAGTGGGATTTATGAGTGCAAGGCAGAGGTCGACAACAAGCCTTGCCTTGCTGGCTTCCAGTCCAAGCCCTGACCCTCACTCATTGTCCGTGAAGCATCAGGTATATTTGGTCACCTCACCAATTGATTTCTTTTATTTACAAAGTAGTGATGATAGTACAAGTAACAGAAAACAGACATTGAATATTTAGGCTCCTAAACTCTATGCTTTTATGAGTATTTTATTTAATACAGCAACCAATCTGTCCATTTCACCATGATTCCCCATTTTACAATGATGTGGGAATGAACCAAAACAGGATTTGTGAGGCCCTTGGCTGTGCACCAGTTATCTAATGAGACTTCCTTACGCCATTATTTTAAGGACTTGGCCACTGATTATTCTCTTGCCCTCTTTTCTCAAATCCTCACCTGAGGGCAGGTCATAGTATGGGTCCCCTTCTGTGTTCTTGTGGTCTTATGGGGGAGGAGCCTAACAGAGCAGAAAGATTGTTGAGCGCATCACATAATAATGCCTATGAGATCGAATTTGTGACTCTTGTGGAACATTGTTTTCTGTGTGCCTGTTGCTGCAGGACAGTTAATGCGGAGGACTACCCTTTCCATGTGAACTACTGAGGCGGCATCACGTAATGAGAGCGGCTCACGGAGTCTTTCTTTGCTGATGTGCAAATAATTCCTCCTGAGATTTAAGCCAAGACTGTTTGATATCATATCATCAAGTGGCCAAATCAAGGCAATGCTGTATTCAACTCCTTGTTATTCAACCAGGAGCAGATTGTTTCAGAGAAGCGTGACTCAAAGAGGCAAACAGTGCTCTCCTTCATATGACTGCATGTGCTTGTCAAACAGCAGGAGCTATGGGAACGCTGAAGGCACAAAGAAGAAAAAATAAAAGCAATAACGGTAACCAGCATGTCCAACACAGTGTGAAGTATTCTTTGAAAGAGCGCACTCATTGAGTCTATTCACATTTTACTTGGCCAATAATAGAGGCATGGGGAGGCTAGTCGCTTGCTGATAGTCCCCCAGATCATAAATGGCTATAAACCAAATATCACAGGTGGTGCTCTCAGGGAGAGCTCAAGCTGATATGTTGCTCTCTTCCTCCAAGTCCTCTCCTGTTTCTCTCCTTTGTCCTTTCCCTGTGACCTTCTCAACTACTATTGCTTTCCCACCTTGCCCTTAATGTGCCAGCATGCCAAAGAGTCAATGCTGGTGGTGACCAAGTCTATGAAACCCACACAGATGCCACTGTTCATTGAGAGACTTTGTAGCAACTCTGGGAAAACAGAAGTAAGTCTGGACATGAAAACACCATTGACTTAATTAGAGTTTCTATTGCTATGAAGATACCTCATGGCCACAACAACTCTTATAAAGGAAAACATTTAATTGGGGCTGGCTTACAGTTTCAGAGGTTTAGTCCATTATCACAATGAGAGAAGCATGGCAGTGCGCAGGCAGATGTGGTGTTGGAGTCAAGATTTTTATATCCAGATCAGCAGGCAGTAGGAAGACAGCCCAACCACCTGGCTTGAGCTTCTGAGACCTCAAAGTCTGCCCCTCCTCCAACAAAGGAACACACTTCCTCCAACAAAACCACACCTACTTCTACAAGGCCACAGCTCCTAATGGTGCCACTCCCATTGGGGCTATGGGGACCATTTTTATTCAAACCACCATACCACCAATCTGAGACATGCCTTTTTTTCTATAGTATTTATTCTTGGGAAGTATTCCAATCATTCAGAAATGTATAGAGAGGAACATGGTGAGCATCCGGTAACCCATATTATAAATTTTACCATGTTAATATTTTGCAATACACTTGCTCCAAATGCTTTTAAAAAGAAACTGATTCAAGGACTCAGTGGTAGCCAGTGCTGTCAAGAACCACTCGGTACCTTTCCCCATCCCTGTTCCCAGAAGCCAATGCCTGTTCTCAGAGAGTCGAGTCATCCTCTGCTGCTCACAGTCCTACTTGCTCCCAGATTTCCTGCCCTGCCTTCCCCCGTGGTGTGTATGACAACTGGGGACAGGTGGTCACCTACATTTCCAGGCCTCCTAGTCAGATGGCTTCCTCTGGGACTGCTCAGTGGGGGCCTCTTAGGAGATTGAAGGTCTGCAGAAAGAGAAAGGCGCTGTCTTCTTGAGTGGTATTTCAGTAGAAGTAACATTTTCCGCTTTGATTCTGACTCCTACCAGTTGACAGGACTTCTGGGGTTAGGGCATCTGCCTTCCTCCCGTATCCTCTCATCTCTAGGAATAGTGGTCCTTTCTGGCTGCTGCTAACCTTGGAATTACCTCCTACTCTTTTGTTTGATATCCCAGCTTTTCCATCAAGGTTGCAGAGGGGTGGATCTTGCTTTTTGAGGCTTTGATGTCTTTTTCCTTGACTCTCCCTGACATCTGGTGATCACTGGAATCCCCGTGGCTCTTTGCTTTGTAGTTGCTGGACTCACTTCTCCCTCTGCCTACCTTTGATATTCTTAGAGGAACGCCAGTCATTGGATTCGTGATACACCTTCACCCAGCATGCCCTAACTCTAGTTGCAAGGATCCTTTCTTTGAATAAATCTCATTATGAGGTCTGGGCAGGCATAGATTTTTTGGTAACACTGGTCATACATTTCTGAGGTGCTGTAATGACCTTATTTGGGTGCTCCATGCTTCTAAAACTGATATTTGTGTACCTTTTTAAAAATAAGCATCTATTTTTACATTCATTGGTTACTCACTCAGAGTGAGGTGAGATTCCCCTGGAACTGGATTTACAGCTGGTTGGAAGCCATCATGTAGATGCTGGGTATTGAACCGGAGTCCTCTAGAAGGACAATCAGTACTCTTAACCACTGAGCCATCTCTCTAGCCCCATACCTTCTTTTAATTTCAGTACATCCAGTATATTGCAACTCAATCAGCAATACAAAAGTGGAACATTTTAGCAGAGTAAGAGTATACCTAGAATTCAGATGAAAACATGTGCTAACTTTGCTTGGCATTTCCATTGTTCCAGAAAAACAAGACACGTTTGCGGGTATGAGCTTCAAAATGTGCGATTCTGCATATGAGTTAAATGCTTATTATATTTGCATATTTAATATAATTGTTACATAATAATAGAGGCATACTAAAACTAAATGTTATTATATAATAGAGGTGTGTCAGGACCTACCCATGGTCTGAAAAACTAATGACAGTTGATGGCTACTGGGGGAGATGTGGCTCCTGTTCCAGGTGGAACCTAGTGGATGGTCCCACACTCACGTGCAGCAAGGCAGCACTAGTTGGATTCAGCAGGTTAACCGAAATAAAAAATAAAAAAAAAAGAAGATGAAGTTGGGAGATAGACATATTCCAGGGGATCCCAGTAAAAGTTGGAGAGGGAAGTGGGTGAATATTGATCATAATATATCGTATATATCTATCATATGTATTAGTGACATTCTCAAAGAATAAGTAAAAAATAAAAAGAAATATAAAATATAGGGGAGTAGGGTGAATATTGATCACAATATATCATATATATCTATCATATATAATCAGTGACATTCTCAAAGAATAAGTAAACAATAAAAAGAAATATAAACAAATAGCTGTGCACCTGTGATACACCCCTGATATTTCCATTAAAAGAAACTAAAATGTTGGGATGCTGGGGCGGGAAAATTTCTGTGAGTTTGAGGCAAGCTTGAGCTTCACAGTGGGTTCTGAGCCAACTGGGGCTATATAGTGAGAACCTGTATCAAAAGGGGAGGAAAAGAAGAGGAAGCAGGAGGAGCAGGAGCAAAGAAACTAGAATTACATGGAAAAAATAGCTGTTCTAAAGCTGAAGCAGGGAAAGATAACCTTGAATAGCTTTACCCAGAAAATAAGGGAGCATTGAGCAGACGATGGGACCCACTAAAGGGCACAAAACCTAACTCAAACAGAACAGGCAGATTACTAGCACAAGTGGATAACAATTCTTAAATAACATGGGATTCATAAAACCCCCTAAAAGGGAAAACATGAGAGTAAAAAACCCTTCCCTGAATGTTTTGTCACCTGATCTGTGCAGATGAGACAACAGTTAGGAAAGCCCCATTCGGATATCCATATTGCAATTAATCCACTCAACAGCAGTGGATGTTTAAGCTAGTAAGCAAACGTTTGGTGAGCAAGTGAATGTTTGCCTGTCACTTATTAGTTGTTTATACTTCTTCCTTAAGTACTAAAGGAAAACAGTAGAGAAATCTGATAGAGATCGCATACTAGTATTCTGTTGATACGGATTTAATTATCAGAAACTTGATCGCTTAAAAAACATGCACTAATGGTGTCTAAATCAGACATGAGGCCAATTTAGCTGTGCTTTCTCCCAGCCAGGCTGGACTCTTACCTGTTTTGAGTAAGGGATTCCACCTTGCAGCCTCATTCAAGTTCCTGGCTGAGTTTGGTTTCTTACATATGTAGGGACCTTGGACCCCTGCTCCTGTGGACCATCATCTGAGGACATGCGCCATCCCTGGGAGTAACTGTTCTCTGCTCTGGTATTTACTGAGACAAACTGAGACTCCTTGGAGTTGAAGTCCAACCCACACTTTAAATCTTATTTTTCCTTCTGCAATTGGCCAGACCAAATGCTCTTCTTCTTACAGAGGTGTTTTGTTTAGATCAGGTCTTTCTGGATAACCATCCCTTTCCCATGCAACCACGGAAGGGAGGTCACAGGGCCATCTTCCAGTTCTGCTCCTAACTTTAGTCATGTGGTCCTTCCTGTGGCTGGCTCATGTCAACAACACACACTCAGGACTTTACATACACAGGGCTGCCTCCAGTTCCTCAAAACTCCATTGAGAAATATTGCAAAGCATTGTAAATTCCTCAGCACTTCTCTCAGGGAAAAGATAAGCTCATGCTTAATTTCTCCCCAGAAACTGTACCGTTCTGAATTAGCCTAACCTCCAGGGTTAGGAAGCCCAAAGACAGGCTCTTTTGGACCTCACGCCCTCTATTGTCTGACAAAATACAGCAGTTCCTAAAGGCCCTGGGTCCCTTCAGTGACCATTTCCTTCACTTTTGCCTGAGTTCTGACAGGGAAAAGTGACCTCAGGAAGGCCAACCTTCCCGCTTCATCTCCCCCAATTCCTTCACTAAGGGGCAGCATCTCACTTCGCTTGACTTCTCTGCTTATGAATGTACGGCCCCAGAAAACCAGTATCTCTGTGGCAGCTCTCAGGCTCTGGAGTCTTATAACTTCACACTGTCCTCCCAGGAAGCTGGAAGCCAAGTTCTGGGACAAGCAAACACTGGCTGCATCCTGATTTTCAGCTGGCAACATTGCATTCTTGCTAGTGCTCCAGCACCACAGTGACCAGGAACTCCTTTGCACAGCAGGATGTCATGCTGTGTCTAGAAAGGGCTTTAGGGCTTTACTTTCCTCCAGTGCATCTCAATTCTGTGTGCCTTGACAACACAGAACTTCTCTGTGGCCTCAGAGGCTCTACAGACCTCCAAATACCGACTCTAGCTTGGCATACAGACAGACTGTGGTGTGTCCTCTGGGACCTTGTAGGGGAGATTTTCCTTTTTACGATCTTATGCCTATTTATCCATTGTTTGGAAGACATACAATGAAAACTGGAAATCCCATGAGTCATGGGAAAGGACATTTTTGTGAGCAAAGGCTTATGTAACCCGTCTGTTGACCAAAACAAAAACCCAGCAGCATATCCCTTGGTAACCAAAAATGAGGACAATCATGCAACCTTAACATCACTGGTAAGGACAGAATTCAGGAATTTAGAGTTAGGTCAATATATAGATTTTGTTATCTCTCTGCAGAAGCACCTGGCTGCCCAGTATAAAGACACTGTTGACTCAAAGCACTGGGGATTAACCATGCCGCTGGGAGCAAAGGGCTCCTGGATGCCGTTGGTGTCAAGAAAGTGATTCTTAGGCAGAAAAATATTTGAGGATCACTGGGCAGGAAAGAGGTCAAAGCAGATGCAAGACCACTTTCATGGAGAGGCGTGACTGGTTACCAACAATGAACTGAGAACACCTGTCGTCATCTGCCATTGCTTGGACGTAGCTACTGGTTCACACTTGTGTGGAAATCAAGCTCTTCTTGGCCTCGGCCAACTGGTTTATCTCCTTGTAGTCTCCAGCTTTTGAGGTTTTTGTTTGTTTGTTTGGTTGGTTTTTTGATCTTGCATTCTCAAACTTGTTGTATGTGATTTGTTTTTGTTTCTACGGGGTTTCCCTAGGCAAATCAAGTTGATCTCAAATTCCTGGGTGTGTATGATCCTCCTGCCTCAGCCTCTGGAACGCTGGGACTAAAGGTATGCTCAGTTTTTAAGTTTAATTAAACCATTGCGCCTTCAAACTTTGGGCTCCTCTACAAATACTAATGAGCTTACCTGGCTAGATGCCCAGGGACGGGCAGCTTAGTTAGGAATCTGCTGCCACCTAGTGGTCCTTGGCCACCTCACCTATCCATCCATCCATGGTATCCAGGCTAGGAAGTTGTCAAAGGGCACCAAGACAGAGACAGAAGAATTGAATATTAGCATCCAAAATGTTTGGAATTTACCATAAGGGAAAGCAAAAAGCTATTAGGTACAGAAAATTCAAAATGTAAGATTTTAGGGGCTAAAAGAAATTCTGAGTTAGAGCTCTTGACAACAGAGGACTATTAATATGGAATAGTATCAAAGGAGTGACTATGGTTACACATAGGCAAAAAAGGACCAAAAAAGGTCTTTAAAGGTTGAAAAAGTTATAACAGCCACTCACATTCCTCACTCATGTGTGTTGGTTTTTATGATCCATGATTCAGAGCTCTTGTTTAAATCTACACTGACCATTATATTGTCTATAAAAGTTGATCGAGCTGACTTGAATGTCTGACAGTAGTGGTGGCTGTAAGGATGCCTGCCAACAAGATGACAGCTTTGAACTAGGTGGCTTAACTTTTAAATGAGACCGTTTCAAATGCTTGGTTTTCTCAAGTCAGGCAGCTATTTTCAGCTTTTCCGAGGCTGTCCCCACATATCTCCACTGGGCAGTCTCCTGCACCTCAGTGACCTGTGTATGTTTGCAGGACAGGAAAACATTGGGATGTTGCTGTGTACTTGCTGCCTAAAATGGACACATCCACTTAGCAATGTCCCTGTCCCCTTCCCAACTGTTTAGTCTCCCTGAGAGCTTACTCCAAGCAAGATTTCCTTTCAAGAATTTTGAATCTAAGATTCACACACTCCAGACCATGGAGGATTCCCTGAAATCATATGGAGAAATTTGTTAACTCTTTCATCCACTTAAAAAAGAAAAAAGGAAAAGAAAATTGTGTGTTATTAACATAAAGCCCTGCTTTAGGCAATGGGACTTCCTTTGATCTTAGCCAAATGCCTGTGCCTTCCCAGCACCCCCCTCCCTTCTGAGCTCATAAGTTACTGAGAGCTGTTCTTCCTCAGACTTCTCTTAAATTTGGAATTGATAAATATTTGCTTCCTGGCTGCCTTATTCTTAGTGCTGTAAGTCTTTGGTCAGCCTGGAGAAATTCCTTTCTTTACTTCCCAAAGGCAAGACAATTCCTAGAGACCTCTTTTATGCCTTGGACTATATTTCTGCCAACCGTGAGTGTCGGTGGGCATGAGAAACACAGCGCCATGGTGTTGCCTAGCAGCCCAAAGAGATCTTCCAGAGACTTCTATTCAGATGAAACTACCCCACTTTAAAGTCGACCCTTTGATACTGTTCCCTCTCAATACGCCTCCGTTGTCAAGACCTCTAACTCAAAAATTCTCTCAGCTCCCAAATCTGTATTTCTTGCACCTAATGATCCCACCTCCCGGTACCTTTTGACTTTGCTACAGGAAAGAATTTCAGGGCGAGTCAGTAGAAAACAGAGTCGGATTTTGTTGGAAATTTGGGGCTGGAGATGTAGCTCAGTTGGTAGATTGCTTGCTTAGTGTCGTGGCCTTGCCTGGCTCCGGGGACAGACCTAAGGTGGGGAGCGGGCAGCGAGGGAATGATGAAAGGACAACATACAGACACACAGACAAGCTGGGTTGCAGGTGGCCTGGGCTCTCTGCTGGAGACACGGCAGCACCCCCAGAAGCTTGGTGTGTTTATTACATACAGCCGAACAAGGAGGTGACAGTATTGCAGACTGGATCAAAGAGGCGGGTTTGGCTAATCTCAGTAGGAACAGTCTTTGCAGGGGAGCAGAATTCAGGCTGTAATTACCTGGGAGAGGTGGGAGGATAAAGCTGCCGTGGACATTTTCTAAAAGCACACAGTCAGCATCCACACCTGGAACAAAAAAGAAGGCTTTTCCATTTCCCTAGGAGCCCCACCCCAGGCTGGGGAGAGGGGTGAAGATTTGCTGGGTTTGAGGCTCAGGTCCTTGGTACAGCACACATTCACTCAGGGCTTCCTCCACTCCCAACAGCCTAGAATGCATGCATGACATCTCAGATTTGATCCCCAGTACTGAATAAACTGGGTATCTGGAACAAACCTATAATCCCAGAGTTCAGGAAGTGGAGGTATAATCAAGAGTTCAAAGTCATCTTCAGCTACAGCCAGTGTAGCTTGTGCCTGCTTGGGATAAAGAAAGCAAAGGAAGAGTTGTGACATAGATCTAAGCAAAGGCCTTAATAAAGAGTTTAGGGAAAGGACAATACACACTCTAAATGTGGAGGTGGGTTTCTCATCCACATTTGATGGTTATGTGTGTTTACAATACTACATATATATGTATATATATTAATTACACACACATAATAATATATATATATTACACACACAATTTTGTGACTTTTGAAGTTAAATTTCAAGTGGGTGTTAAACTTTTTCTTTTTCAGTAAATTCGTGGCTCACAAGGTTAAAGGAATCCTTACTATATTAAACCAAAAGGAAGTTGCAAAGCATGATTTTCCTGCTAACAAGGTATATCGTCTTGTTTGTGAGACTCTCAGAAAACTGCAGGTTTGAAGACAGGAAAACAGTAAGATGTTATATATTCAGACTTTCGGCATTGGCCACTGATATTTTAACTTTCTTAGTGAAATATCTCTACATAAAATGAAGAGTGTCTTTATGTAGACAACTTTCAGCCTACACTTTAATTTTGGTGGCAGGATGACCAGCATGTACCACCCCCAGCTTTGTGCAATCCTGGGGCTTCAACCCAGGGTCTCCTGCATCTAAAAAAGTGCTCCATTTACTGGCTACATTCCCACACCTGTAGCTCTGCTTTCTCAGGCTAAATTTCTTTGGAGTTCTGTTTTCCTTTGTCTGGTTTGGGTTAGCAGCCACAACTAGCTACTGACTCATTCCTATCCTCAAGCCAAAGGAAATTCTGAGTGTTTTTTTTTATGGTTTTTTTTTATAAATAAACCAAAATAAAGAACTTTTTCATAATCATTAAATTCCAGCTTATTGGATTCATTGTCTACATGGTAGACTTTAACACATTACTGTCTACCCCATGATCACACTATGTATCTTCTTCCAATTAGACTTATTTTCCAATTATGGCCTTTTATTGACTATATTGCTAAAGTGTTAAATAGGACAGGCAGTAACATAGACTCCCTGTGCTTTGACACAAGAAGATTGAAAGAAATTAATTTACCATTACTCTTTGGGTATGGTCATTTAATTGGTATAAACTTGTATGAATTCACCTAATCTATATTTTAGGGCCTATTATTATGTTCCCATCATAGAAATGAAGGATATTTCCAAATGCCTACCCAAGTCCACATACTAAATTTATGCTACCTTTGCTTCATCTTCCAGGTCATAAATATATCAAAAATGAAAAGAAATCTACTTGCATTCCTTACCTTTGTGAATACCATATTCATTAACATCTGAGATATAAGGCACTCCCATCCACATTAGGAGAACAAAAACGTATACTATGGTTCTCAAAAATTCTTTGCTGGAACATTATAAATGATAGCTGGTGATTGGGGAAGAGGAGACAGAAGGAGATAGCCATCCAAGATTAAGAAAGAGGAAAAAGTGGAGAATAATGACCAAAAAGCACCAAAGGTTCATTTGAGGTCAGTGGTCCTAAGTTTAAAGCAAAAGTAGTTGCCGTGGGTTTTTCTTTCTCCAGCTCTGTGCAGTTGCTTAGGTTCAGGCTCAAAATGAAGGTGAATCCAATTTACCCAACAGCTTCCAACATGAAGTTTTGCTCTAGGATGATATATAGGACTTTTCTGAGAACTACTTTCTTAGGAATGTAATCTCAAATTCCAAGTCTTAAGAACAGCTCTGAATGTAAACTTATTTGGGAATAAATTCATTGCAGGTAACTAAGTTAAAAAATTGGGGGATTAGATGATCCTAGATTAAGGGCAGGTCCTAAATCCAATGGCGGGTCTTTGTAAGAGAATGGGGAGGCTTTGTGGCACCAGGAGATATGAGGATGGAGGCAGGGATTCGAGCTCTGTGTCTGCAAGGGCCATGTTTGCTAGACACCCCCGGAAGTCAGGAGATAGTATATGTCAGTTCTCCATTATCCACTACCCAATAAACAACCCTGCTGACAGTTTGATTTCAGATTCTGTCTTACTCAACTGAGAATAGACTTCTGCTGTTGTGAGCCATTGGTTTGTAGTAATTTGTTATGGTGGGTCCAGAAAGCTGAGACAGGAAAGGAACTCGTACTTCAGAGAAGTTTCAAGAAGGTGATGGGGGACAGACAAGAGTGTTTTCTTGAGGCCAAGAAAGGATACTGGCACCATCTGAAGTTCCTGAAACTTTATGACATTTCCAGTTGGATCCCTCTAGAACACTATGACTCCTCCAGAAACCACACAGAGAGACAGCCTGGAAACCCTGCGGTTATTTTGAGTCCATTGTCCTATTTCCAATTTGCAAATATTTTGTTCTCCAGGAAGTCTTATCCCTATGACTTACTCATCCTGGTTCTGCTGCTCTAAAGCAGCTTACAGTTAAGTCTGTGCTAGATCTGTCCTGGAGGAAGGCAACCTCCCACACATCTGGATGTCTCTGGGTTCTTGACTTGTCTCATCGAGAATGAGAAGAGTCTGCGAACACTTTGATACTTCTCCTCATGGATGCCTTACTTGAATCTAGGTGCTGCCTTGGCTGCCCTCAGCCTCCTCAGGGAGTCCCTGCTTATCCCTAAAGACTTGTCTCAAGATACTCTGCTTTGTCCAAGAAAGCGAGACATTAATTATAGTTTCTTTCATTCTCACAGAATTGCGCATTTCTATTAAGGACTTACCAAATTCTATTAAGGCTTTCTTCTTTTGTTTTTGTCTACCTGAAACACTGGAAGAGCTATCCTGGCCTTTAGACTAGCACCAGTTCAGCCCTTTTTTTTGTATAAGCCAAGGAAAGTTATGTCAAGAATCTACAACCACCACCTTTGAAGTTTATAGAAAACATACAACTGCAGTGATCAGTTTCTTTTATTTACTTGAGTTTTCAGTATTTGATAAAGAAACAAAGGGATATAGAGATTATTGTGTCTCACATCAAAGAAGTCAGCAGAGAATCCCGAGGAGTTGAATGCTTTTCCTCTATGGTAAAAGGAGTTTCTTCCCTACAGATGGAAACAGCACTATCATCCTCAGGATCACCAGCTCCTTGCACACATGGAAGGTGGATTCTTCCATTTGAAATCAGCTCAGCAGAAGCTTCCCAGAATTCATCACCAAAGAAGTCCACTGAGTCAGTCGCATTTCAATGGAGAAAGCTGAGGCTTCGCCAAGAGATGGCGCCTGATGCTACAGTCTGTGCTTGATCCAAATGCCCCCTTTCATGGTGCTTCACTTGAGGGTTACATCTGGAGTATTTTGTATTTAGAAACGTTCAAAATGAATCCATAGCTGTATTCAAATAAAACTAGATGGTGCTCCAAGTACCTAAGCATCTATGTGAGTATGCTCTCTGGGAAATGTGCTAGCATTCCAGTAAAGGGAGTTCAGGGCAGACACAGTAAAAGAAGTTTGGAGGAGGTGAGGGGTGTGTTCCTGTGGGACTAAAACCGTGGGAAAAGGCTACAGCCTCCTTTCATGATTCAGACTAAACTCGGATTTACAAAGAACTAAAGAAAATAAATGAGTCACCCCATAACCATTGCTCTCTCTAAATCAAAAGCTGACCAAGAGTCACAATGAAAATCAGACCACTGTACACCTACAGATGTTTGCTCTAGGTACTCCTCCCAGCAGGGCTTTGCACCAGTGTCCAACACCCCACACTCAAGATCCCTCGGTTTATTAAAACTGTTATAATCCGACACAAGAATCTCTCTCGCCTAATCGCTGACCATCTTCCCATTTGGATGAACATGAGCTTCTCTCATATCTCATAGGCAGGGACCTTGTTCGTCTATGATCCCCAACACACAAACCTCCTAGAATGAACGCTTCCAGATAGCAAAGCCTAAAAAATAGAGCTACAGGCATGGCTAGTGAGTAAGGTCACATTGAATATGTACGGGGCCCACAGTTCTTCCAGACACGCACTGTATCCAGAAATAGCCTGGGGACTTTTCACACAATGGTCCCAGACTGAAGTTAAAAACAAAACAAAACAAAACCCCATGTGTCTTTCAGTATCGTTGGGTGACAGGAACCAACTTTGGACCCAGTTCCTGTGGCATAACATTTTCCCTCCCCTATCTCCTCACAAGGGACCTTAAAAGAGCATATGTTGTTCTCCCTAAACAGGTTTGTAAAACGGCATAAAGTATATACTTTCTTTCCACACAGGATGCTTGCATGCTCCTCCTTAAGCCCCAGGTACTAACCCCAAGGCTGTCTATACAGATGGCCTGAGAAAACAAGATTCCCCTCTCAGAAGACACAAGGAATAGGCCAGAGAAGCTCTGTAGAGCACACTCAGCCAGAGAACGCACTACTTTTCTTATCAATGAGAACTTTATGCCTATATTGCAAGGAAATTGTTTTCTTATGCTATAAATTTTAACCATATTTCTTTACAGATGGAGAGTCTGTGTTTACCATCCTTCTCTTTAGATTCTACGGATGCACCAATCTCAACTCAAAGGCCAATCACCTTAAATTATTTGTGTGTGTGTGCATGCACGTGTATATGTACACACACACACACACACACACACACTCCTGTGCTTGTGTATGTACATGAACACATACAAAAGTGAGGTTGTCACAATACATGTGTGGATGCTGGAGGGAATCTTCAGGGATTGGTTCCCTTTCCACTGTGGGTTCTGGGGATGGAACTCAGCTCACCAGCCCTGCACACCAAGGGCTTTTACCCATTTCTCCAGCCCTTGAATGCCACTCTTACTGGGATTAACACATTACTTCAAAGAAAAGATCTTTTAGTGTGGGGCTAGAGAAATGGCTCAGCAGTTAAGAGCACCTGCTACTCTTGCATGGGACCCAAGTTTGGTTCCCCACACCCATGCTGGACAGCTCAAGCTACCTGTAACTTCAGTTCTAGATTTGACACCCTCTCTAGTCTCTGCAGGCACCCAGGCACATATGGGCCTACACATATACATAAATGAAAACAAATCCTTAGAGTATCTCTCTGTGTCTGCTGTTGTTGATTATCAATAAATGTAACTATCTAGTTAAATCATGAAAACGTATTACGGCTGTTGTTGAAGGAATAATAGTAGAAAACATCTGAAACCCTGATTGGATACCATGCCTGAAGATATTGACGGTTCATCAGAGACGTGATTCTTCCTTTAAATGAGCCAGAGACATGTGTTCACATGCGTGAGAGATGTGCAGCTATGTGTAGCCCTTGTGTCATTTCTCCCTTACTGCACATCTGACAAACAGAGACAATGAATGATTAGAAGCCTTAATCAGTAAAGTGCCAATAAATTAACTCCCTGGATTTATCTTTTTTTTCCCACTAACCCTGAAGAAAGATAAGCAATATCACAAAAGCAATGTGCTTTATTTCTCAGTAGTTATGCCTTTATGTCCATCCTGTGGTGCATTGAGCACCTTGTACCTCAGCTCTTGTCACCGTAACAGCTTGCACTGATGCCAGAGTCACGCCTTACAAAGCCCTTCAAATGCATAATTTCCCTTAAGTCTTATTTTATTATATTATTTTGCGTGTGAAAAAATCTGAATCTGAAGGGAGTGTAACTTGTGTCTGAAATGTCCATTTTCCTACTCTGTATTACTCCATGTCCATTAGAACAGCTGAAATTTAAGAGTGAGGATCTCGACTATTGGTAGGAGGTGGAATAAATAGAGTTCAGTTGTGCTGCGGACAGGAATATAAGTTGACATAACCACCTTATGTAACCAGAGTGGCAGCTTCCTGAAAGCTGAATGCACACTTAACCTTCAGATCAGGAAATATGGTCCTAGGTATTCATCCAAGATAACTGAAGCTTACAAAAAGATTTATTCAAGAATGCTCACCACAGCTTTATTCACGATGGTATGCAATCAAAAGCCATGCAACTGCCCATCAACAAGAGAATGGGCAACCATGCTATGGTCCAGCATCGATGAGCAGTACACAGAATGAATTGCTGTGCCAATACACCGAGAGATGTGAACAACAGTAAGAAGAGAACCAGACACTAAATGATGTACATCGTAAATCCCACTTATATTTAGTTATAGAATAGGTTAAAAAAAAGAATAATGTAAGGTGAAAACAAATTGGTGCTTTCCTTTGGGGTTAGGAGACAGACCTCAAGGGAGTATTCTTTCTCATGAGATAGAGATGTAATAAGCCTGCAGTATGCATTCATGTGCGGCTGTCAAAATAATTAAGGCTTGTATATTCCAGTATATATAAACTTTTCCTTACGAATCATATTGTTAATAATTCGAGCATTTGAGGACTAGGTGGCATAGAAGAAACAAGAATGGCAGAGCATCAGCCATAGTTGAAGCTGAATGATGAGTAAATGGGGCTCATTGTATTATCTTATTTATGTTTGAAATTTTCCACAAAGAAGACAAGCAACAATGATCAAAAGGCTTCCAGACATCTGAAAATAGCCCAGCGTGACTGGGGCAGAGCCTTTTGCAGTCTTTGATCTCATAGGAATTTTCCAAGATTGCAGTGAGCTAAAAACATCAAATCTCTTAGTCACATCTCATTCTGGAGCATGGATGGTCACAATGACTAACAGAAACAAAAAATGTTGAAAAGCAGATTTTTTTCCAAATGTAAACATAAATCAAACATTGTTCCTTAAATTACCTGGCAGCAACACGAGCCATGTAGCTACCATGGAATATGGACATGTCTAATGGTACAGGTTCAGACCAGCATAACCCTTTTTTCTTAACTTGGGAAGGCTCCTGATGCTGTAGTAACTAAACTGCACCACACCCAACCAATAAATAATGGGAAAATGATGAATGTCTTCTTTTTGATTTTCCATTTATTTCCATTTCTGAACATTTGTAAGAAGGCATGCTCACCAACTCCCACTCATCACTATGTCAGTACTGTAGGTTGTTTAATGAGACTGCAATTTCCTTCATCTTTTAACACAATGACCTGGAGAGAGCAAGAGTGAGCACAAGAACCATCGCGACTCTCTCTGTAGACGTAAAATGAATACGGATTTTTTTTTCAGAAGAGAACTTAGAAATCTCTGTAGTTTTTCAAATGAAAGGACCGACTCCAAGAGCAACAAAATGTTTTCTTCATGATAACAGTGGGTTAGACCACAGGTCACATCTTCTGATTTCTTCAGATTGAGGTAGACTTCGCTACAATGTGTGTGAATCTGAAACGAACCCACGATGAATAACTCGGTGTAATTTTATCTTGGTAATTAACGGTAGAAATGTGCTTTTGGGCCGATAGGTTTTACAATTATGGAGCAGGATAATATTTTCAAAATATCCGAAGAATAAGGAAATAAAACAAATACACCATTTGCGTACATCCGAAGAGACTTTGAACTGAGACCCTTCGTCTTTCCTCTACTTTCTCACAAACATGCTTGCTCTTCCATGTTTGTACTAACACACGCTTAACACCTGTGCTTTCTAAGCTGCTGGCACAATCTCTCGGTGAACCATCAAGCCAGTTTAATGACAGCTACAATCAGCATATTAAAGAAGGAAGCTTTGGCTATGGGAGCATCAGGGTCTGTGAGAAAAGAGGGAAGAGGAAAGCATCCCATACTTGGCTTCACGACTTTCAAGTTCTCTCCTTCCACCGTACGGGTTCTTGAGATCTAGGCCAAAGAAAAGATTACCTACCTACGCACTAACTGCTTGGGCAATATTTTCAGGAAATGACAAGCATCTTGAGAATAAAGCAATTCATTTTGTGAGATCTTGTTTGCCAACTGTTGGCCTTAGTTCCCGGGCAAATGGAGTCTTATTCAGAAAGTCCTTCCCTGCACCTGTATCTTGTAGGGTGCTGCCTTGCAATGGTAGATCTGGCATTTCAGGCATCTAATTGGTGTCGTTGATCCATTTGCAGTTAATTTTTGGGCAGGCTGGCAAATATGAGCTTAATTTCACTCTTCTGTCTGAGAACATCCAGTTTCCTAGTACCCCTTGAAGAAGATGCTGTCTTTTCTCCAATGTGTGTTTTTGGCTTTTTGTCAAATATAGAAGGCTATACTTACGTCATGTGCCCATGTTTGCATCTTCTATTCTGCTCCACTGGTCTACGATGTCTGTTTTTTGCACCAATACTATATTGTTTTTATTATATAGCTCTATAATATATCCTAAAATGTGGATGGTAATCCCACCGATATTGTTTTTATTATATAGCTCTATAATATACCCTAAAATGTGGATGGCAATCCCACCGATATTGTTTTTATTATATAGCTCTATAATATATCCTAAAATGTGGATGGCAATCCCACCGATATTGTTNCCGATATTGTTTTTATTATATAGCTCTATAATATATCCTAAAATGTGGATGGCAATCCCACCGATATTGTTTTTATTATATAGCTCTATAATATACCCTAACATGTGGATGGTAATCCCACCGATATTGTTTTTATTATATAGCTCTAAAATATATCCTAACATGTGGATGGTAATCCCACCGATATTGTTTTTATTATATAGCTCTATAATATATCCTAACATGTGGATGGTAATCCCACCAATATTGTTCTTTTGCTCAGGGTTGCTTTGGTTATCTATCATCTTTTACTGTTCCATATGTGTTTGGATTTTTTTTTTTATTTTTGTGAAAAAATGTTGTGCGTGTTTTGGTTGGAATTGCATTGTATCTGTAAACTTGATTTTGGTTGGGTAGTATCTCACAATATCAATTTTACCAATTCATGAACATGGGAGGTCTTTCCATTTTCTAATATCTTCCTCAATCTCTTTCTTCAGAGATTTGAAGCTTTCATGGTAGGGGCCCTTCACTCCCTTGGTTTGGTTTATACCAAGGTACTGTGGATGGGAATGCAAACTGGAACAGCCATTCTAGAAATCAGTATGGAGACTCCTAAAAAAGCTAAAAATAAATCTATCATATGACCCTGCTGGTACCCATACTTCCCAAAGTACTCAGCATTCTACTTCACAGATACTTACTTGCTCAACAATGTTCATTTTTGCTTTATTCATGATAGCTTGGAAATGGAAACAATTTAAATGTCCTTCAACAGATAAACGAAAAATGCGAGATACATACCTAGTGGAATACATTAAAGAAAAAATAAAAATCATGATATTTGAAGATAAATGAGTAGATAATGTATTGAGTGTGGTAACCCAGATCCAGAAATACAAATGCTGTACATCCTTTTTCACCTGTGGTTCCTAGTGCCAAGTCTTCAGATAAGACTATATAACTTGGAGTAACCATGGAAACAAGGAAAATATAAAGGGACTATGGTTGGGGGTGAGGTGGGGTAGCAGAAAAAAAAATACTATGATACAGGTGATACAAAGGGGAGAGTGGAGAGGAGAGCTTCAGTTGGGAAGGGGAAAGGAGGTCAACACAGAAGTGAAAAAGAGGGACAAAGGACAAACAGAGTTAAGGATGTTTCATAAAATCTCAAGGAATCATTTTATATTTGCTTAAAATACAAATATATATTTGTGTACACGTTTGTGTGTCTGTGTGTGTGTGTGTGTGTGTAAAATGACGTCACACCACATGGGCTGACATTACTACCCACAAGACCCACAGACCATCTAATAAGGCTTCTAGTCCCTGGCATGAGAAACCTCCATTGTTGCTGCTGGTCAGGGTAGTCCAAGTCACTTCTAAAATGATATAGGCTATTGCTATTGCTCTTGGTGGACTTTCAGAGGTTTTAGCGGTTCCCTATTGCTGAAGACACTGCTCACCTTGGACACAGGACTTGGAATATTAGAGCTGGATATAATCTGAAAGCTCCTGGAATCTCGCTTTCATAGTACTAGAAGGTACTGTGCAAGATACGGATGGAGGAAAGCAATCAAGAGTTCGATGAAGCCGTGATGCCTATGAACCACAGCAACGACCATGGCAAGGTATTCCTAAAGATGCGAAAATAGCACTCATATCTGGGCGGTAACCAACAGTTGTCTAATTGGACTTAAGGCCCAAAACTCAACAGGAGGGTGATCATTTATAGTACTAGAAACTTAGCTGAACATGGAGAGATCTGGCACTTAATAAAAGGAATCCCACACTAGCTCAGAACTAAGAAATATACAGCCATTTATTAATAGATAAAACTTACAAATCAGGATTGTCTGCGTGAACGATGGATAAAGAAGAGTTCCAAACAAACCAAACCAGCAAGACCGGGGACCAGGAGGAAAGGCAGAGAGGAAGAGGGCCAGAGGCGCTTCTGTATCCAGATAAATAGTCTATGAGACCACACCCCAGTAGGCAGGTAGTTGTTAGCTGTACACCTTCCTGCAACACTTAGCCACTCACTACCTGGGGTTGGTGAGATCATGGATCTCAGACAAGAACTTTACTAGAATAGTATAATTCATAACCGTATTACAAAACTTAACCTTATGACCACAGATAAGTATAGATCTCACCCTGCACCAAGAAACACTTTGTAGCAAATGGATTATTATAGAAAACTACAAGTGGTCAAAACCCAGCGATCTCCTGATCCTGGGGAACCCAGCCCCGACGGAGACATCTATAGCATAACTTCTGTGTCTAGGGCTCAGGAAACTTCAGGGATGTGTCTGTGGAGATACTGTAAGGGCCCGAGAGTAAACACATGTACCTACATCTTTACTGGCTAATGTCAAATTCTTTTCCAGATCTTGGTTCACATCTTGGTTTCTAGGCACTGTTTTGCAATCAAAAGAACAAGTGTTCCTTGAAGAAATGTTTGATTACAGGGCCAGCACAAAGAATATACAAGAAACATGCTGTGATGCCAAGAAATAAGAAAATGCTCCCCCAAAAAGCAAAACCAAACAAAAACACACTTCAATGCGAAGGGGCACTCGCAAAATGAGAACAGCAAAATAAATAAATTCAGTCATAAGCCATAAGATATAATAAACACCCAAACCTAGAAAACTCAGAACTCATGATAAATATCCCTGAGTTTGTCTGATAAACAACTGATTTTAAAAAGAAGCAGGTGGGGCCGGGGGAAAGTCTGTACAGCACTTTCTGTGTGATGTTTGGCTGAGGTGTAGGGAGGAACAAAGCTCACATCGTTTTAATATAATTGAGAAGATGTGTATTAATTTTAAAGAGAAAAGCAATGACCTTTAAAGGAAAGAAACTTGGCCAAGGCACAATAACCAAGTGGCCGCCGGTTGAATAAGACTGCACGTTAGCCTCACAGACTGCGTGCGGTGATGCTGTGTGGAGGGACACACAGACCGCGTGCAGCAATGCCCTGTGGATGGACACCATTTCATAGCGCTCTCAGCCAGCATGCAGAGCTTCGATGACATGAAAACATCAAATTCGAAGCTGAGAGATGCCTGACAAAATAATGTATGTACTTCAACTATATCCAAGTTGTGAAAAGCAAGAAAACAAGAGGAACAAGTACAGACTGCAGGGGACCAAGGACAACTAGCTAACTAAATGCCAATGAGATCCTGGATAAGATCAGGAAACACAAAAGAGCCTCGGCGGGAAGTCAGCGGCAAGACTTAGATGGAGTTTTCTGTTAATGTTAATTTCCTGGCTCTGACTACCGGAGTATTGTTATGTAAGGTGTTAAAGTTAGGAGAAGCTAGGGGAAGAACACAATAAATTCGTTCATATTCTGGCTATTCTTGGAGAGTTTAAATTCAGTTCAAATCTCCCAGATGGCTTTTGCTATTCTGAAGCGGTAAGATGATAGTTGCTAAGTCATGAGGTTAGCAATCAGAACATCAGCTCTACTCCTGATAAGGACATAGGATTACGGAGCCCAGGATGAGGTACTGATAAACTTCTTAATGCCGCCCTCAGCTTGGTACACACAGTAGAGGCTAACCTGCAAAAGAGAAGCAGTACTGCTAATACCACTCATGAGTATTCAATTCCAAAGGAGAGGCTGGGACCAGATCCTCCTGAGGTTTGCTCCAGTCTCTTAAACCTAAGTGGGGGCTGAAAGCACCTACTGTGTTGAGAATAGGGATGTAGACAATGTGTCCCTAAATGAGACTCTTCAATCTCATGTCATGGGATAATGCCCCAAACACTTCCTGCCAATGAAAATGGTCAGTTATTGTGCATGTTATGAATGGAAGAAAGACTTGACTCAATCTAGTCTCTACTCCATCCCACTTTACAGCCAGAACGAAAACCTAACTAACTCACAAAATTGTCTGATGGAAAAGTTTTGAAGCAGAGCAGAAGATTAGGATGTGATAAATCTGAGTTTTACATAATATTTTCTAGTCTTGGTTGGAAATATTACATAGCTTTGAAATAACCAAAATAATAACTAAGGATTAGTTCTTGGAAGAGGGTTAAGAAGCAGATTTTAGGGCTTGGGGAAAAAGAGGGTAGAGTGGTTGCTGCATGAGGACCTGGGTTTAGATCCCGGCAGCCACAGAGCAGCTGTGTGTGGAGGTGCGCATCTGTTACCCCAGTGCCCAGACACGGAAGCAGGCAGAGCCTGGAGCTTACTGATCAACCAGTCTAGCAGAAACAGTGAGCCCCAGGTTCAGTGAGAGAACCTGTACAAAAATATCAAAATCAAAATCATAAGATGGAAAAGCAATTGGGGGAGACATCCAGATGCCAACCTCTGTCCCACGCATGCATGCCTGCACAAGCAAGTACATGCCCCCACGAGCACACAAACACACACGTGCATAATACCCTCCTCAACAGAAAAAAGGATGGAACGTGCAAACGTACAGAGAAGTGTGATTGGATAATGAGTAAGAAAGTTGGTGCTTGCAGGGAAGGGAAGGAGAAAGGGGACAGTAAAGTGGGGATAACAGAGTCACAAAGAAAGGTGAAGACACCAGAAGAAGCTACAGCTGCTCTTACTGCATTTCATGACACAGGAAATCTGGCGGAGAGTGGACATACCAAGCCTCCCTGGGAGAGAAAGGGAACTAACAAATACTTTAAATTGTCCTATTTTAACTTCCCAATAAGCCAAAGCTAGGCATTATTTCTGCTTCACAACAGTCACGAAGACTAGGGAGGTGAACTAACTTATTCTCAATGAGGCAAAGGCAAGAATTTGTCCACTTCTGCCTGTTTCTCCAAAGCCAATGGTCACTAAAATTTTTAGCTGTGAATTACCTATTTTAGGAATACAATGGTAAATTCTGACAAGTTTAGCACGACAATGTAGCCACCACTATAATCCAACTAGGGAATACACTCTCTGTGAAGTTCCCCAGTGCACATTTGGGCTGTATCTCTGCATCTCTGCCCTTTGCTAGCTTTATAGAACTGGAATCACACACTACATTGTTCCAAAGGCTCTTTTATGTCACATTAGTTCTTAAGAAATGCCAGCAGCAGGAAAACTCATGTCCTATTTTTAAAAGAGTACTCAGAAGCTCCATCTATCATTTTTACTTGCGACTAAAGGAATGATTCTCTCCTACTTCATTTATGACGCTTATCTTTAATAAACAACAACAAAACATGGCTCTCAAAAGCGCCACAAGAGAATTTCTAGTCCTATCAGCTCTATCAAACTTTTAAAGACATAAAGATAGCAGATAATAAATTGAATTAGATATTTCCTTTCAGTTCACGGACTGTAAGTTATAAGGATAACTGATTAGAATGTTGGGGAGGGGTACTTCCTTGAGCATCAAGCCAGAGTGATTACTTATATAGGGACAAGATTCCTTCAAAATTTATGAGACACTCTGCACAGTTGATTACTTGCCAATTTGATGTGCTGTCTGAAACAGGTTCCTAGACATTTCTGAAGGAAACAGCTCAATCTACAAAAGACAAGCATACAGAATGCATTTGCCGTATTTTATTAGACTGCTCTACTCTTGTTTTGCTTAACACAATGAGTTTGGAGTAGAGAGCCCTCTACTCTGGGCCCTGAGCAGATTTCTCCACAAAGAAAAATCTCTAGTGATGCACAGATACACTAGCCTTTGTATATATGCTTAGTGTTCCATTAGTGAAGAGAGCAGGTCACTGGGCATCGGGGCTCCTTGCTTCGGCTGTCAGAGTGAACGTAGATCCCGACAACTTGAATTTTGGTCCATCATCTTTCCCAGAGCCATCTGACTCAGAAGCCCTTTTCTTTGTTCTCTCTCCAGAGGCAGCAAATGTCCCAGAGTAACTTCCTTCTCGGTTTCCATGCTGCGGTCGCCAACACATCTATCTCTTTGAGTCTTATACCTTACAGAGTAGCCATTCGGAGGAGAGCCAGGGCACCCACCCATCATTGAGGACCAAACGTCAGATGTTAGTTTTGAATGAGGAGATGAACCTGGTGACGGATTACGTACTCTCACTTTTTCTCCTTTGGAAACTTACTAGCAAAAGAAAACAATCTGTTTCCCAAATTTATCTTATAAGGACCGTGTGAGGCTAAAGATGAAAACATTATGAGTTTTGTCTGGTTCACGTTGGAGTCGTGGATCTGTAGGTAAAACAGCTTCTCCTTAGAATATAGTAATAGCATCTAGAGATAGTAGCTATGGAAACAGCTCTCCAAGCCAGTAAAGAACATTGTTTTAGAATAGTGCTATCTGGTACTGCAAGGAGCCTCTCAAATACTTACACTTAAAGAAAGAATATTTTATGTTAAAAGGGCTCATTTAAACATTTTTTAATTTAAAAATTCTTTAAAATTTATTTTATGTATCTAAGTATTTGCCTGTATGCATGTCTGTGTTTGGTGTCCATGGTGGTCAGAAGGGGGCATCAGATCCCCAGGAATTAGAATTATGGACAGTTGTGGGTCCTTGTGTGGATGCTGGGAATTGAACTGAGGTCCTCTGTGAGAACACAGCTTTTAAATGCTCAGCTATCTCACGAGCCCCTAAAAGATCTTATTTATGCTTAAGATGATTGCATCATTAATTGACTTTTGTTGTTTATCGTAATTTTCTATGAGTTTTTAAAAACTTAAAGTGAGGAATTTTATTCTGATAGAGTACAGGTGTTATGAAAACAAGTCTGTTTTAGATGTCTTTAAATTGCTTATTTCACCACGAAGTTTTCAAGCCCCTGAGGCTTCATGCTTTCTCACCTGACTGACATGTATGGCCCAGCATTTCTCTGGACTCTGTAATCATGTGCTCTCTCCTAGCACAGCCCCTGAAACCTTATCTGCTAGGACCAGCCATCTGCTACCCTGGAAGGCCTCCAAATGGCACACTGCGTTTGTTTTTCATAGACGAAAGCGAGAAAATCAGCCAGGTTGATTTGACAATGTATGTAAGAAAGTGTACTGGGTCATTTACACTGAGACACTTTATTAAAGATTTCTATTTCATGTGTAGAAATGCTTGCCTGCATGTCTGTAGCTGGTGCCCGCAAAGGTCAGAAAAGTATCAAATCTGCTGGAACTGGAACTGCAGATGACTGGGGGCTGTAAGAGCAACAGATGCTCTTAACCACTAAGCTATCTCTCCAGCCCCTATATTGAGATTTTTAAATTTATTGGCTGAATAGTGGTGGTGCATACCTTTAATCCCAGCACTCAGGAGGCAGAGGCAGGTAGATCTCTATGAGTTCGAGGCCAGCCTGGTCTCCAGAGAAGTTAGAAACTCTGTCTGGAAAAACAAACAAGCAAACAAAACACAAAAATGAAACCCCAGAATTTATTGAGTTCTTGCCATGCAAAGAAGATATTCTTTGAATACATAATTTTATGAGATAATTAAATTTTTTAATTTTTATAATAATTAAAATTATTATGCCCATTATATAACCAAATGAGAGAAAGCTGCTAAACAAGCTGCTGCAGATTACACAGTTAGTCCAGAACAGTCCATTCTGGAAACCAGGCAGACTGGTTCCGGAGTGCACACCCTGCATGGCTGTACATCTTTGAGTCTATCATTACTGCTGTTCTCAGTGGATCATGATTAGTTCCCAGTAAAACACCCGCATTTGCTCTCCAAACTGAGACAGGGAACTCTTACCCT
>JAQHUG010000069.1:17675-39778 GCA_028555095.1 Dicrostonyx torquatus | reverse complement strand
TGCAAGGGGAGGTAGGATATGGAGGGCTTGAGAAACTGCTACCAAGATAGTGAGATGGGGTTAGTTCTAGTGTTCTACAGCCCAGTAAGGTGACAATACTTTACAATGACTATAGATTCTGTAATCAGCTAGACGGAAATAGCCTAGCAAAAAGAAATGTTTAGAGGGACAGAAATGTTAATTACCATTGTATCCATGATGCAATGTATATACGTATCAAACTATTACATTGTGCTCAATGTACATATATAATTATGTAAACTGGAAAAGGTAAATATTAAAGAAAAAAGGCTGGGTGTAGTACTTGCTTGTCATCCCACCACTTGGGAGGCTAAGGCAGGAGGGTTATGAGTTCAAGGTCATTTGGGGTTATGTAGCAAGTCTGAGCCCAGCCTAGGCCTGATAGATTTAAGATCCTGACTCAGGAAACCAAACTGAAATACACAGAATTATATGCTTTTTCAGGTTTTTTTTTTTTTTTGGAGCTAACATTATGAGTATATACATAACACTTAGGGAAAATACATGGGCAATGCCCTTACCTCAGAAAGAAAGGAAGGTCTGTATAAGGAACAATGGGAGTCACTGCTCTAAGGTAGAGGAAGGCAGGGAGGATGATGTGCCGTAATCACAAAGCTTGCCTGTTAGTACCAGCCTGGTTGCCCAAGAACAAAAGCACACTCAGGGAGACTTATTAGGGGGCTGCTGAAAAACCACAGGCAGACTGTGATGGCAGATGAGACTAGGGCACTGGCAATATAGGAATGGTTGTACAGTCACTCTCTAGTTTCAGGAAAGGGGAACCTGTACTCAGGTCAATGGCAGAGGGCAGACATGGGCCCGCTGCACTAGAATAACTTGACTTTGGGAAAGAAAGAGCTGGTGTGAGACTGACTACCAGCAGCAAACAGCCAGCTCACGATGTTAAGATAAACAGACAGCCCTGTACATGGGATAGAGGACTAACTCTGTACTTTACTGGAGAAAGACAATGGTTCTGCCAAACAAGATAAAGGTGGAACAGTCTGGGGCAGTGGATACTGTTCTCATGCTTCACGAACCAGCTCAGCCCCACTGTAAAAGGCGAGGGCCTCTGTGTGCACAGCTGTGAAAGTATTTTGAACAGGTAACTATGCTGCCATAGAATGATACTTTCATCGGGTTACTAATGGGACAATGGGCTGTTACTGACTCTTCAGTATCACAGGCAATAAAGACAAAGAGGCAGCAGGGTGAGAATGATTTATTACTTTTTCATTTACTTGGATGAAAGCGGGACGACAGCAAAAGTTGAGATGACCAAAACAGACTTGTTTTCATAACACCTGTACCATATCAGAATGAAATTCCTCACTTTAAGTTTTTAAAAACTCATTTGTGTCACTTTTATTTTCATTTTTTTTTTTTTGGAGGCAGGATCCCGCTATAGTCCTGGTACTCCTAGAACTCACTCTGTAGACCATGCAGCCCTTGAGTTCACAGAAATCTCCCTGTCTCTCTAGTACAGGGATTAAAGGCGTTGACCACCATGTCTGGCTTTCTTACTAATTTTGAGTTACGTGGATAGACGTGCATGTGTACATACAGGTGTCCATGGGGTCCAGAAGAGAGTGCTGATCTCCTGGAGCTGGAATTACAGAAGTAGTGGGACATCAGATGTGGGTGCTAGGAACTGGACTCGGGTCCTCTGCAAGGGTGCTATGCGACCTTAACTGCTGAATCGCCTCTCCAGCCTCAGAAATAAACTCCTCATGACTGGAATAGACTGATCGTGGGAGGTGGGTGTGAGAAGAAAGCGTTTCCCAGAATTATAAATTAGCAATCGGCTTTTTGTCCCAGCCCTCTATAAATACTTAACTATGTCTGAGCAAATCACGTTAAGTTTATTCATTTGTACAAAGAACTAGATAGCCTTCTTTCGAAGGTCCTGTGAAGTAAGGCATTAGTCTAATATTTTTGAAGGTCATCTTTGTCTTAAATGGATTTATGATAATCTTTGTAAGCACACACTCACTCTTAATGTTCCCAAGGAAAACAGTTCATGGACAGATCAGAACACAAGGTCCAGGATAATATTCTTATCTAGATAACCATGAAAACAGTCTTGCCATGACAACAGTGACTCCTGACATCGTTAGCTTCTGTGAATGTCACATGGTCACAAAGATCAGGTTTGCTCCTAACATTTTCTTTCTAGTTCCTACTTAAGAGAGTCACCGATAAAATTGTTTCTCTTACGTAAAAATACATATGCTAATGGTTCTGGTGAATAATTCTGGAAGACAAGAACTGTAAAGTTTTATATGACAAGCTAGCATTACTGGTATTCATAACAACATCAAAGTAAATCAAATGAGTAGCATCCCTAGGTTCAGAGTATCTGTAAATGTCAAATGCTGTATGGCTTTTTTTGTTTTGCTTTGTTTTGGAGACGGGGTTTCTCTAGGTAGCCTCAGCTGTCCTGGAACTCACTCTGTAGACCAGTCTAGCCTAGAACTCATAGAGACCGGCCTGCTTCTGCCTCCTGAGTGCTGGGATTAAAGGCGTGTGTCTGTTTCTTAAAATTGGTTTCGAATGACTGCCATCGTGTTTCCTGAGTAGAATGCTTTGATATTGCGATGCAGCGGAAGTGTTTTCAGGCCTTGCCAGTCCTCATCTGTTTGAAGAAAGGGAAGAACAGGTTGGCAAGTGTGTAAGACGGGGAAGCTGCATTCCCTACAGTTAAAACTAGAAGCTGTCTCCTCCAGGTGTTCCCACCTGATCTCTAGTTAAGCCTTGTTTACGTTACAATTATTACTGGAGATGGCCAATCACCTGCTCAGAGCTGCCAGACTTTGAATCTTCTAGAAATGAATGTCTCTTCTTTGAAAACCCCGGTGCAATTATCATGTTCTAAAATGGGTAAGTGGGACGTACAACTTGCTACAAGTAGATTGAATGTCATTAGTTCATAAACTGTCACGTAAATTCAAAGTGTGGCAAGATTATCTTCCTAAATGTGACAGTAACAATTGATCTGAAAACCTGTTAGCGCTGCCGGTCACAGACTTACTGGACCTGCTTATTGAATTAACTAGGAAAAATTCAGGAGACACTAAATACTAGGCAGAGCAGCTTTCGGAAATCAGGAAGGGGAATTTTCCCGTGTGGTCAGGCAAACATACCATTTCTTATCTCTCTCATCCATCCCCAAATTCTGACACACGTGCTTCAAAACTTGTGTGGTAGTTTAAGCCTGCTTAGACGTTCCCAGCTCTGGAGCCAGCTCCAAGCGACAGGCTGGCATTTTCATAGGTTTCTTTTCAGAAATTGATTTTTCCAAGTTTACAATTTTCCCCAATTCCTCCCCATGTGCCACGTCACGCTCTGGTAATTTTTAGGACACTCTATTGTTCGTTTCTCCTCCCTTCATAATGTTAGGAGGAAGAAAGAATGAACTACAAATCGGACAGTTTAAAGGCTTTCGTTTTAATCTCTATTTACAACGCAGAAATATGTGTGGCAAACAAGCTGTCATGAGGATCGCCCGGGTTCAGTCCAGGTAGAACTGGAATTTTCCTCTGACTGAAGGGAATATCACCTCGTCTCTTCCACGGTACAGCTGGTCCCGCTCTTCATGGCAAGAGTTTCATGAGACGCCTCATTTTTTCTAGAATTTAAGACGGCTCTTTGAGCCCCGCAGGCCCTAGTTTTCTCAACTGCCCCAGACGTTCCTGGGTTTGTTTCTCTACGACCAAAACCCGCCCACTCACACCAAAACTGCCATATTATTGGTTGATCTATGCGTCCGTCTTCTAATTAAGCCAATCAAAACATCTCTTCTTATCCTAGGGCTCTAGGAAAACGGAAAGAACCACGGCCGCACGGCGGGTGGGAGGGCAGGGCCGTGGATGAGTGACAGCTCTGTCCTCCAATACACAGCGCCATCGGTCCTGTCCTTTCTGGCTTCTGGGCTAGAAAAGAGCGTCGGTGCCGGTGGTAGAGATGAATGCTTGGTGGCCGCGACAGCTTGGAGTAGCCGAGGAGCGGCTGCTGCTGGTGGTTTCTTTGCAGGTGAGTGGTTTCGTTGTAGAATGCGACAGTTGCGAGAGTTTCTGAGTGGAGTGGTGTCTTATCGGGAGAAGGCCAGTTCCTATCCTGCCCGGCTCTAGTATCTGGTGCGAATCTGAAGCCCGCTCCACCCCCGCAAACGGCGACCCTCACGGATCCCCCCAGGTCTCAGCTGTCCCTTTCTCAGAATGCATCTTTCAGGAAGATGAATCCAGCGGTGGAGTGATGGTGGCTTTTAGGAATGTTAAGCTCTACCTCCTGGACGGCTCGGATACGGTGTGGCAAATTCTCTTGGCTAGTAGATTCACTGGAAGGAAGAAGGGTTCCTATGTAGGCAGCGGCAGACCTGACCCTAAAACTGTAAGTTAATAAGGGGAAGGGGAAAAAACTCCACGAAAGGCAAAGAGGTCTCGTAAGTACGGATCTTAGGAACCAAATTGCAGTTTCGGGGGGGGGGCGCAATAAAAACACCCGCCTTCACCACAGCTTGTCCAAAAAGTGTAATTCCTGATGTTCTAGGGAATAGGAGCATTTCACTACAGTAGGTCAAAAGAAATGAAAAATTGTAATTAAGTTAACTATTAGACTTTGGGAGGGATGACCCCTTCTCTCCCTTCTAAATTAGGAGGGATTTAGAGCTCTTGTGAGTTATAACTAACAGTTCAGTCTCCTTCAGAAGGAAGTAAAAAGCAAACTGTTACATTTTATCAGCAGGTGCTGATGTTTCTATAATAAAGGCAGAAGCCATGTCAGGTTGTCTCTAAAACTGTCTTCCCTGAACCCAGAGACTAGGTTTAGCCCATCTTCCTGTTGCTAAAGCTCCTCACACACTCTAGACATGCCTAGGAGAGTGTTGGATTCTTAAAAGGCATAATTCCACCAAATGGCGTGATTAAAGCACAGCGGATTAGAAGCCAAGGCACTGGCTTTAGTTCAGAAGTTCTTACTGTTTGAGTGATCTTAAATCATTTCAATGATTTGTTTTGATTTTTTTTTTGCGTCTTTGAAAAAAGCAGAAGTTACATTTCTGAGGCCCATACCCTCATTAAAGTCTACTTGAAAATAAAGATGATTAGATAGTTTCCACTACCAAGTCCACAAGGAAAATCTCTCTGCATTGAATTCTGTTTAAAGTCTATATGAAATAAAAGTGCCCAGCCTCAAGGGCATGTTATTTTGTGCCCACATTTAAAGAGAGAGAGAGAGAGAGAGAGAGAAGTATAATGTAGCAAAAAATATTGTCTTAATCTCATTGCTCTGAGGTAACCACTATTAGTGTTTAGATTGTTTTTAGTTTCTCTTCCTCATTATCTTTTATGGTTTGTTGCATTAATAGGGTTGTTTCACTTTAAGTACTGATGGATATATCTAAATTCATTATCCACGAATCCAGCTTTGTGTATCTAGACAATAGAGGGCACAAAATGCTTGCACTGGTGGCTTCTTGAATGTTGTTGGAATTGAAGTCAAGTGTGAGGTGATATTTATATGGAGAAACAGAACAAAAGGTAATACTATCCGGGCATGGTGCCATGCTCCTGTAAGCCCAGGATTTAGGAGGTTGAGGCAAGAGACTTTGCTGCAAAACCGAGGCCAGCCTGGGCCACATCGTGAGACCTTGGATCAAAAGATACCAATAGCAAAACCCTTTCGTTAAGAACATATGGTGGTGAAATACTTTATAGACTAGAGACTTAACATTGGCCTCTTTGCTAACTCATTTGACTTACAGAATTTGACAGTAGTTGGTAGGCCTCTAGGATGGCATAATTTACTCCACCTTCCCTTTCACCAACATTTGCTTGCAGTTTTCTTTCTTCTGGCCATGTTTCTCCTCTCCAACCTTCCCTTCGTGTTACTTTACTTCTAGATTTTGAGTATATTCATACCATTGGCCCAGTAGGGTCTCGTTGACAGGTCTGCAGTCTATGCCAGTCTTCATGAATTAGTTGAAGCCTCATCCTTTCTACCTCTCACTGTTTGGTAGAGTGCTTTACCGCTTATTTACTATTCCCTAATCGTCCCCAAGAGAGTGATGATTGTGTTATTCACGCAGATGTGGAACCTGGGTCTTCCAAGAATTTAATATGTGCATAATCAAACTGCCCATAAGCAGCTAAGCTGGGCTGATGAGCAGTTTGTAGTGACAAATCTACCACCACTGGGAAGTAGCTGGGAAGTAGCCGGAGACAGAAAAGAAGAATCTTGAGTGGGTATTGCACGCACGCTGGTGATTCCAAGCAGACTGGAACAAGCACCACGCAGTCACATCTCAGTACTCCACGATTCTCTTCACTGGAAACAGGGAGCTACCTGCTGTGATGTGTTCCCTTGCAGCACATTTTGGGGGGTGTTAGTAGTTGGAAGGGTGAGGGATGGGAGGGCTGCAGTGTCTGAGACCGTGTGAGCGGCAGCATCTGATGCAGAGGTGCTCTGAGGGAGGTAACAGGCGATGGCATGGGGAGGGCCGTTAGGACTCATGTTTGAATTTTTAATATTGAGCGTGAGTCTGGGGAAGGCATATTGTGTTAAGATGCTTGAAACGCTAAGGAATTAAGTTTCCAGGTTTTATTTGCCTCAAAACCTGTTGCTTTTTAATTGATTGGAGACATTGGTAGTCTCTCTCTTTGCCCTCAAATAGAGCCCATCATCTTGCATAAAGTTAAATCCCTCGTGCAGTGGGAAGTCAAGGTTGCTGGAAGCTGTGCAGTAAGAATTCGAACTAAGGGAAACCTCGGAGTATTCGGAGGCGGTTTGGGCTATTTAATTCTTAAAAGTAAGCTTTGGATGGAAATCATTCTGGTCCCATGTCCCTTTTTTGATATTCCTTGACATATTATTGCTACTTTGAAAATGGAAGAAAATAAAAGTTTTAGGTTCTGTTTTGCACTGTGATTTCTCTATCTTTTCATGAGTCTTAGGCATACATTGCATTTCAGAATGAGGAAGCAAAGTCCTAGCAGTGTTAATTTGTAAATAGATAGGGAAAGAATATGCAAAATTATATGGCTTAATGATGGACAGAAGTAGGAAACAGTAGCAAGATGGGCGTGCTGCAAATGTTGAAGGTACTTCGAGGTGCTGAGATACAGAAGTCTTTGTTTGCATGTCCCCCACTCACCTAGCAGCTCTCTCTGTTTCTGCCTTGTCAAATGAATACTAATATTTATTTTTGGTTCTGAATCTAGCCTTTAACGGCTGAGCCATCTTTCCGGCCCTAAATACTAATATGTGTGTGTGTGTGTGTGTGTGTGTGTGTGTGTGTGTGTATATATCGTTTTTTGAGACAGGGTTTCTCTATAGCTTTGGAGCCTATCCTGGAACTAGCTCTTGTAGACCAGGTTGGCCTCGAACTCACAAAGATCCACCTGCCTCTGCCTCCCGAGTGCTGGGCTGAATACTAATACTTAAGCATAGTTTCATGGTGGCATTTATAGGGGAAAAAAATCTTTGGTTTTCTAATCTAGCTGGAATTTCGCCATAGATACGAAATATATATATGAAATTTCTACATGTAATATCTTGGGAGGTTGTAAATAACCTGTGAGAAGTACTTTTTGAGTCACCTGCTTGTTTCTGTATTGCTCAGACAACCCACAGCACCTGCTTCTGAGCAAATGCACCTTTCGCTTCAGTGTAGAACCCTGCAGCGTGACTTAGAAAGAGAGGAGAGCGTGTCAGATCAGAGAACATGTTCTGTAGGAGGTTAGCAGGTGAAGCGCTTCCCCGCTGTTCCCGTGAACCTGTACCTAAATACTGAGTTGATGACAAACTCTTCCTGTTTTATGAATGCAAAGCTTCTCATGATGTTAATTGCCTTCACTTTTAGTGACACACGAGCGTGAACTTCTTCCCGCACTGGTGTTCTTGAAGATATCATCTATGCTGGAGCCGTGTCCCTCACAGGCTTACCATTGTGCTGTGCCCAGATCATAGTTCTGTGCATTTGAAACTGAAGAAATGGATTAGTCTGGGAAAGCTCACGAGGATTGGGTTTTCAGTATATGAATCGTTCATTTTAATGTGTTGAAAATAGTAACAAGGCTCTGTTTGAGGTCAGAGCCTTGGGTTCCAGTGGCAGTGTAGCAGAATGGTTCAGGGCATGCCTTTGTCCTTGGGGCCCAGCCAAGACTGAATCGCAGTTCTTCCATTTACAACTTGTGTTGCTTTAGTCAAGTTCTTCCTTTCAGTTCTGCCTCTGTAAAGTGGACACAATAGGAACTGTACTGCATGAAGAGTGGCTGAAGGTTGGAGCCTGCACCCTGAGTTACCGGCTGCGGTTGACACCTCCACCACCACCATCATAACATAGGAGGGGGTAGGATAACATGAAGATCCGAGACTGGGCCGTGAGAGTAGGAGAGCTGGAGGAAATGTAGCACCAGAATGCTGGATTTGTCCCTGAGAAAGTAATGGGCTTCAGAGGGGTCCGAGCAGCACGGGCCCTGAGAAATCACTTCACGTTCATAGGTAGAGGACTAGGAAAATGATGTTTAGGACTGGGGAGATGGCATAGTCCTTTGCAAATACAAAGAGCTGAGCCTAGGCTCCCCAGAATCTATGTTTAAAAGCTAGGCGTGGTGGTGGTGCCTATAACCCTAGCACTGGGGAGGCCTAGACAGGAGGATCCCTGAGACTTCCTGGCCAGCTAGTTTAATCTGTGAGCTCCAGGTTTAACATGAAGTCATATCTATAATAATAATAATAATAATAATAATTATGATGATGATGTGGAAAAACAGTAGAGGAAAACACCTGGCCAGCAACCTTTGGCCTGTATACATGCACATATGTCCACATACATACACATATAAACATGTACACATTGCCATGCGCACGTGTACCCACAAATTATAATAAGAAGGAAATGTCTAGAAAGAAGGAAAATCAGTGGGGAGAAAGGAAAGGGAAGACGAGCTAGAGTCATGTAACATATTGGTTTAGTAAACTTTTTCTTCAGGCTGGCCATAGTCTTAAAAGAAAGACTGGGGCTGTAGGGATGGCTCAGCAGATAAGAGCACTGGCTGCCCCATCCAGAGGACCTGGGTTCAATTCCAGCACCCACACGGCAGCTCACATCTGTCTGTCCAGTCCTGGGGATCTGACTCCCTCTGTGGCTTCTGTGGGCACCAGGCATATTGCCTGTGGTGCCCAGACAGACATTCAGACATTTATTTCATATGTGAACACCCACACATATTAAATAAATAACAAGAGGAAGAAACTCTAGGAAATAATAGCCCAGTAGTAACCTGTGTAGCCTTTTCTGATAGTAACCTAATTGACAATTAGCCTAACTTCGGTGTCAGTCCCTTCTGAGGGACAAAAGAGCCAACTGCAGTGTGGTGGGCTTTGCCCGAGGCAAAAATGAAGCTTGAGATTTTAAAGGAATGGGTTTTAATTTGGGATGTGAGGAATTTACTCCTCGTTACAACGGTAGCTCTTCATGAGCGGTGACTGCCTGGCCTGGCAAGCCTTAGCGCTAACGAGCTACCTCCTCTGTGTGAGTTCGTGTGCTTCAGTACGGTTTCTGAAATGGCCGTGTAGATCTGAAGGGACAGGTTGTGACTGGACATGATTCGTCTGTAAAGCGAAACCTAAATTCCCCAAACCAAGACTACATGGACAGACAGAGAAAGACAGACACACACACTCATACACACACACACACACACACACACACACACACACACACACACACACACACACACACACACACNACACACACACACACACACACACACACACACACACACACACCCTGCCTTGTGGTGAGGAGGAAAGAAAGAACACAAACGGGCTGTAGGAAAGCCCCACCTGTTCATCAGAGCTGTCTCTGCTACGCTCACAGTGCTGACCCGAGCTCACCACCGTGCTGATCACTGCCATAGTCACATCAGTGTCACTACCGTGCTGACCACTGCCATAGTCACGTCAGTCTTACTGGTATAGATGTTTGAGTTCGCAGCCCCTGCCTTGAACTTGTCAAACTGACGGCGTTTCATATCTATTGCTAAACATTTGGTAGGCCAGCTTCAACAAATACCGAGAGATATCTTCAAGGTTGCCAACTCTACAGCGCCTTTTCACACGTCCGCCAGCTAGTTCGGTAGGAAATTAGTTGATAGTACCAAGCTGGAGAACAGGAAGTGTAGTTTACCTGAGATAGACAGTCTAGCTTGCCACTTTATCCTTTGTGTCAGAGTGAAGGAAAGTGTGTGTCTTCATAGTTTTGTGGCTTTAGTACTGTTCTGCTCCACTATTTATATTTTCAGTGAAAAAGAAATCAGATTTTTTTTTTAAAAAAAACAAAACAAAACAAAACCTAGAAGCATTTGTAACAGATTAAGACACTAGGAAGCTCGGTAGTATCTGGTACTCATCTCAGTATCTGGGTACTGGTAATCATTGCTACTCACTTGGTTCCCTTGATATAATTTCGAATCCAAAACTGATTGAGAAATGGTTTTGCTTCTAGGATGTGTCCAGCATGCCGGTCTTAGTTTCTTTTCCGTTGCTGTGATAAAGTACTCCCACAAAAGCGGCTTGAAGGAGGAAGGGTTCGTTTAGCTCACAGTTCCAGGTCGCAGTCCACAGTTTCAGGATAACCAAGGCAGCAAGAGTGGGAAGCAGCTAGTCACATGACACCCACAGTGTGTTAATGCACCCATGCCAGAGTTCAGCTCCCCTTCTCCATTTCCATCCAGTCCTGGGTCTCAGCCAGGGAATGCCCCACTCGCAGTGGGTGAGTGTTCTTAACGTCAGTTGCACAGTCAGGATCATTCCCACAGGCCTGCTCAGAGGCCTGCCTCCTAACTGACTCTAGACTGTCAGCTTGACAGTTGACACTCAGATGATGCCCTTCTCCATTGGAGGGGAAAATTCCTCCCCTAACTCTTTAGCCCGGAGGCTTCGTGCTCGACGTGCCAAATTAAGGGCTGAATAGGGAAACAGTTGATAGCATGCTTCTCATTTCTTACCCACAAAGCAAAACACATGATTTCCAAGATTGAAATAGGCCCAAAGCTTCTATTACTTGGCTGAAGGAGACTTTTTCAAAGCAGGAATATAAAATTACCTTTTCTTGGGGCTGGAGAGATGGGTCAGCATTTGAGAGCACTGGCTGCTACTCTTCTAGAGGACCTGGTTTTGATTCTCGGCACCTATACGGTGGCTAACAACATCTAGTTCCAGGGGATCTATCACTCTCTTCTGGCCCTTGACATACATGCTGATAAAACATTCAGACACACAATCCCCCCCCATGAAGCCTCCCCCCTTTTGTAACAAACAACTCTGACTCTGTGTGTACCACACCCATCCACATGAATTCATTGGTTGATCTTTCCCAGATCCTTGAAGCTGGAGCTTTGTCCATGTGATTATCCCCTGGGCCTGAACAAAGTGCTGCTCAGGTGACTTTCATCCTCTTCTCTCTTTTGCCCCTTTGCTGCCCCTCTAAGGCTGAGAGGGTAGGCATTGTGCTGTCTCCCTGCAGTTTCTCAGCCTTGTGAGATGCTTACACCTGAGCCTTGGTTCTTCCAGACACTGAGTGCATCCCTCCTTCATATTCACCAAAGCCTCACACCTGATGCTCAGCAAGAAAGAAATTTCAGTTCTAACTCTTGTAGCTGTTGAGCTACTTCGACACCACCTCGGTTACCACACCCCTTATTCCTGGAGCCTTATTTTCTTGAAGCTTTCCCCCTCCAGAATCTCCAGGAATTACTAAAAAAGACTACAGTCTAGATACAGGTTCCAGCAAACTTTGTCACTGCTTGTTCTATAGCCTTGGGCGAATCACAGCTCCAGCAGGGCAGAAAATCTCCAGTTACTGGAAGTTGCCAAGAATGGCAGAAGCCAGGTCCTGCTGTTCATATAATCTTTGCTCCTCAGTGCGGATAAAACAGTGGGGTGGAGATGGACCGTGCCAGCTGAGCTATGTGTGTCTATAGTGACCCACTCTTGCTCACTGCATGAGAGATCAGACTGATGCAGCCAGGTCTCCAGGTTCTCCACGGAACAGAGTAGGCCCATAGATCTCTAGGGTCGTAGCAACAGCATAAGAGAGTTCGGAATTGCTTTAGGGTTGCTTGGCTAACCCTACTAGAGTCTCCTCACAACTTGTTGCTGATGTGAGTAGAGTTTCTGCAGGAGGGGGAGGAGGAGGCAGGCCTTCTTATCAGTGTGGTTCCCTGCACTCTCACAGACCTGTGTCTGTTAATCTGTTGCTGCAGGCGGCACCTCTCGGCTGCTTACATTTGATAACTTGTTTTGCATCCGGATTTATTCCTGCCAACAGCAGGTGAAAAATTACCTCGGTAGTACATTTGCTCTTGTTAAGGCCAACTATACTATTTATAATTCTGTTGGAGTGTTGAACCAGTGTGTCTTCCCATACCCTAGATGTGTGAGCCCGTAGCATCAAAGGGCTCGTTGTCACCTGTCAGAATGTGTGACGTAGGTGTAGTGCTTCGCCGAGTTAGCGTGTTTCATGACATCCATAATAAGGTAAAACACTGAAACCTCGAAAGGAGAAGGATGCTTTCAGTGTAGAGTCAGCTGCTCGGAGCTGGGCACTCCCAGCTACCTGTCGTTCTTTTTGAGATCTGTAATTCATCTATGTCGTCGTCTCCTTAATAAGCACAAACTACGTACTTGTTGGGTAGAAACACACCATTAGAACGGAGTGTTGCCATTTTATGTCATACAATTAACATACTATCTAGCCATCAGAAAATGTAAGTCAGCAGGCTTGTCTGTAATTATCTGAAGAGTGTGCCTGGACGTGCCGTAGTATGCACAACAGATCTTTGACGTCAGAACTGTTCAAAGGAATTTCAGTTTATCTTAGAAACCGACTGTCGTATAATTGTTCTCCATTACTGGGTAGTCATTTGAATAATGAATGTAATTTGTGGTTTTTTCTCCTCTTTCTAGAGACGCTGCTGTTCCTGAACATTATCCCACGGGGAGTACCAGGGACGTACAGCCGGCAGCATGTCCAAGCACAGACTTATTATACTGAGACATGGAGAAGGCGAATGGAATAAGCAGAACCGATTCTGTAGCTGGGTGGACCAGAAACTTAACAGCGATGGACTGGAGGAAGCGCGGAACTGTGGGAAGCAACTCAAAGCCCTGAACTTTGAGTTTGATCTTGTCTTCACGTCCGTCCTTAACCGGTCCATTCACACAGCCTGGCTGATCCTGGAAGAGCTGGGGCAGGAGTGGGTTCCTGTGGAGAGCTCCTGGCGTCTCAATGAGCGCCACTATGGAGCCTTGATTGGTCTCAACCGGGAGAAAATGGCTCTGAATCACGGTGAAGAGCAGGTGAGGCTCTGGAGGAGAAGCTACAACGTGACCCCGCCTCCCATTGAGGAATCCCATCCCTACTTCCACGAAATCTACAGTGACCGGCGGTATAAGGTGTGTGACGTGGCCCTGGATCAGCTGCCACGTTCGGAAAGCTTGAAGGATGTTCTGGAGAGACTTCTTCCCTTCTGGAAGGAGAGGATTGCTCCTGAAATACTAAAGGGCAAAACCATTCTGATATCCGCTCACGGGAACAGCAGTCGAGCCCTCCTGAAACATCTAGAAGGTACTGCCTCTCTGTCCTGCTTTAGAGCTAGCTAAGTGTTGTAGTTGGGTCTCTCTGGGAGTTGACAGCACTCTTCCCTCTCTGTGCCCCTTGTGACTTCATATTTAAGAAGCCATTGTCCTGTAACCCCCAAATCCTGTTGTCTTTGGTGGTCGTCATGGCCGAGGCAGATATTTTCAGGCATCAGTGTGCATCAGTCACATGGGGAGTTTAGTGTGACAGAGTTGTGGCTCGCACCCTGAGCGTTTCAGAATCAAGCGGTCCATTAAGACCTGGCCTTTCTTAGCAGGTACTGGTGACACCTGCTGCTCTGGGGCCTTTGTGCTCTGAGGAGCTCTGGTCCGAAGGGTCACATGGCTTCTGCTGTAAAATGAAAAGAGGCTAAGAATTGGAAATAAATTGATTTGAGCCTTTTAAAATTAGCTAGGATTCAGTTTCGTCTGTTTTCCTCCAATTTCAAACGATTGTGGGTGTGTTTTCAGACCTGGATTTCCTGAGCAGTCCCTGGGTCCCAGTTTTCCAGACTAGGCTCCGTCACAGCCTATGAGAATGTCAGAGGGGAAGAAAAAAATAAAACAAATGGCTTATTTGCATATCTCTGCTGAGAGCTTGGAGAGGATCAGGAGCCTCCGTTTATTTCAATCAGTCGGTGCTGTGCTCTAAACAAGAACTCTTGAGGGGTGCTGGGCTCACCGTTCTGGGGTGCCAGCGACTGATGGTTGTTTTTCTCATCTTGTCCCTTTGCCAGACCCCATGTTGCTTCTTTGTCTCTTCTGCACCGCGTCTTCCCTGCCTTGTCACCGGCACCGCTTGCCGGTCTTAGAATCCTTTGCTTCAACCGTTCCTCCAGCTCTTTGCTTTCTCTGCGTCCCCAGAAGAGGCTGCAGAGTCGGAACGGTGGAAGCCCTGCACGGGATCGTGGAATATGTCGCGGCTCACAAAGCGATGCGATCTCTCAGGTTTCAGTGTGAACCTTTTACCACATGGTTATCTTCCCTGAAGTTTTCGGGCATTATCGAGACCGAAGTCATGCAGAGTCTATAATCTACAGGCTTTATTAGCTGTTACAAAGTTTATTGGATAAACATGGTGGCTATCTTATTGTGTCTATGTATATAGCTTTTTTTATTCAGGTATTTAAAGGATTCTATTCTTAATTGCTCAGAAAAATCAAACTGTGATTAAATTATAAGTAACTGTATCATTAACAGATTATAATTATTTATTGTTTAAAGAGTTGAGGGTCCAATTAGAACAACAAACTGAGATATAAAATTCCAATGTTTCTGACAGAATTTATATTCTATGCAACTCCTTTTACAAATATGGAACTTAGATCACATCCTGACCAGGCTCCTTTCCCCAAAGAAAATGCCACTGTCTCCATCAAGGTGTTCTGTTTCCCTTCGCGTAAATGTTTTTTAAGGAATCACCCTTAAAAAAAGTTTCCTGCTGTTAAGTCCCATTTCAGCCTCACCTCTTCCCCAGATGTTCCCCATCTCCACTAACACACTCATCATTTCCTGTTTGTTAAAGATCTCTGTAAGGGAGCTAGGAAAGGTTCTACCAATGGTGGCGAGAGGTGAAGGAAAAACACCTGTGTGACGCTGGACGTTAAAAGACTTGTCTGCAGTTAAGGGAAAGTTTCAATGTGTTAGCAGTTTATTGAAAAATCATCTGATCAAATGGAAAACGATTTCGCAGCTTCCTAAAGGGGTTCAGTGTGCTGTGCACATGACCCAGCTCCCCCACTCCTCCCCTCACTCTCCTGTTAGCGTCCTAGCATAGCTATAAAGGAAGTGCCCAGAGTAGGATGCTTAAAACAACAAGAATTCTTCTTAGGAGTCTAGAAGTTCTAAGTTTTAAGGCCTGGGTGGGGTTATCCCCTATGCCCTGACTCTGCATCTTCTAGATGCTGGTGATTGCTGTCGGTATAGCCACAGTCTGAGGTCTTGGGGGTTGTGTCTTCAACATATTTTTTTTTGTTGTTTTTTTTTTTTGAAATACAGTTCAACCTGTATCGACTCCCAGGAGAAATGAAAATTTCCACACTAAGCTTGTACACAGACTTTCATAGCAGCGTATTCATAGTAGCCACAAAGTAGATCAACCCAGATGTCCAGCTGTGGGCAAACTAAATGTTCTATAGCCACACTGTCGTGTATTTTTTTGGGCAGTGAAAAGGAATTAAGTACTACATGTGCTGTAACAGGTGAATGTTGAGACCCTTACATCATGAGAAAGCTAGTCACAAAGGATTAACAGTATAGAACTCTCCATAAAATGTGCAGAATAGGGACTGGAGAGATGGCCTAGGGGTTAAGAGGGCCTCTTCCAGAAAACCCAAGTTCATCTTCCAGCACCCACAGTGTAGCCTGTAGCTCCAGGTTAAGGGATCTGACACCCGTTTTTGGCTTCTGAGGGCACCCACACATGTGTGGCATTTACTCATGCAGCTACCCATACATACACGTAAATAAAAATGAATCTTTAAAAACATGTCCAGAAGAGGTACAAATCTAGAGACAGGATATAGAGCGCAATGCATATTGGCAGGGCTGGGGATGCCTGGAGTGTGAGGGAGATTGAGAGTAACTTGGTACTGACTTGCTTATGAAATTACTCGAAAATTGATTGTAATGATGTATAACACTGTTAGAATATGAAAAGCTATTGAAATGTACACTTTAAATTGTTAGTTTGTATGTGAATTATATTTTATTCTATAAAAATCATTGAAATTAAAAATATGAAGAGTATGTTATTGTTCAGATTAGTGAAGAATGGTTTAGGGCAAGTATATGGAAGAGATAGTAACACAAATATGCATTGATAATGATTATAAAATAAGAAAGGCAAAAGCTTAGCTTTGACCACTGGGACCGAAAAGGGCTTCCAGGACTTTCTGTGAAATGAGCAAGCTTTAGGCCACAGACTGCTTCCGGCTCTTCTGAATGCCTTCCAAAAGGCTGGCTATGTAAGGCTCAGTGACCTTTCAGAGATGAATAAAATTGAAATGGTCTCGTTATAACTTCAATCCTTATCACTGTAGATACACTTAAAATGTTTTTATTTTTTGATACTTAATTTAATGCAGTGGAGTTGGAATGAGAAGAGAAGACTTACATAGGAAGTACGCAGGCTTGAGAAACAGAAGACTGGAGGATGTCTGTAGGAAAGGACCTGGGTACAAAGGGTCTAGAGGCTAGGAATGGTAGGTACAAGGGAGAATGACAGGTTTGCGGTTGGGGAGAAGCGGCACCGTGGGTAAGTGCCTCGAACTCCGACCACAGGCAACAGAGGAGCCTTGGCTTTGGCTCGTGCCCATCCTGTGAGAACATTCTGTTTTCCCCTTTGGCATGTGATAGCCACCGCTGGAACTGCTCTTAGGATTCATGGAGTTCCTTGGTATTACCTTGCCTTCCGGTTGTGGACTGCCTACCTAACTCGGAGGGCGTTATTTCATGTGTGTGAAATAGGCTGGGGTTTGCGTTTAGGATTATTTCATAAGAGTCGTTATCTATTGTTTTGGGGGTGCTCCAATGTTTGTTGCCACCTGTTTTCTCTTATAACATACATTGAGATTAAAGTCAGAGTGTCCTCACAGCTTCTTAACTGCGGGTCTGAAACCCTCGCCTTGTTGGATCACGACCCGGGCAGAAGCCGGGCAACACTAAAAGGCGAAACCAAGTCAGACCCAAATCCACAGTGACCCCGAGGTTTCGCGTTCTGTGGCTTCATGCACCCTTGGTTTTGAACACATAGGGAAGAATTAAGCATCAGTGCCTTCCCAGGGTGAAGAAATGGTGCCTGGAAGAGCAGGGTTCCTTCCATATCACCCCTGTTAACGTGACGGGATTTCAGCTGCCTGCGCTGTTTGATAAGTTCCTAACCTCAGATAGTTCACTGACTCTAGATGCAGGCTTTTCTCCACTGGTTTAGGAGGGCCCTCCCAACCCTCTCATAGGAGTCGGCACTTGGAGTCTGTGTGTTTATCACGGCCGTTTGCCGCATTGCTGTTGACACTGCTGTAGCTGTCTGCCCCACACAACCCATTCCTGATGTAATTATCGTGATGTGATTCCTGTCACCTTTTACTAGTAGAATTGCCCCAGCTCAGACAACAAATTATAAAGTCACCCTACTTTATGGATACTTTCTTAATACTAGATTTAACGACTAACCTGAATTCATTGGAATTTATTTTCTTTAAATGCATACTTTCTGTAAACACAAAAGTTGCCAAATTGTTTACACAGATCTTTTTTCCTCTTTTTTATTTATTTATTTTTTTTTTATTTCAATACAGGGCTTCTCTGTAGCTTTGGTGCCTGTCCTGGAACTAGCTCTTGTAGACCAGCCTGGTCTTGAACTCACAGAGACCCGCCCACCTCTGTCTCCCGAGTGCTGGGATTAAAGGTGTGTACTGCCACCACCGCCAGGCGCTTATACTGATTTAGAAAAAAAAAAAGTAAAAATGCTTATTGTAGATGCTTCTGATTCCAACTCATGCTTTCTATAAATATTAATATTTATATAAAAAATTTTTCCTATAAAATAGGGTCTTGCAAGGAACTGGGGAAACTTCCCATATTGCCCTTAAACTGTTTGACAAACACAAAGCATGATTTTAAAACTACTTTCTGACTTGTTTAAGAACTGGCTCGGAGACGGGAGCAGTGGTGGCTCCGGGTAGATAAGCAGTTATAATTCTCTGATCTACAGGGGTAACGTCTGGACTTCAGCCGTGTGCCTGTTGATTCTTAGGGCGCCGTTTTGCTTCTCAGGTTTTGGTCCTGTGGCATTACTGCAGGCCGGTCCCCACTGTGCTCAGAAGGCAGATCCCAGGGAAGGCACTCCAGGAAGCCTCAGGTGACTTGGCCATGACAGCCATACTCTCCAGTCAGAATTGTCAGCTGTAGCAAATCCAATTTGCTCAGCTTCTTCACAGGATTGCAAACAGGGTATTTTTATTTTAATTTTTTCCTGAAAAAAATAGTTCTTTCCTTGATTATTCTTTATTCAAAACATTATAGTGTAAGCAGCAAAGTCAAGAGCACCCTTAGGCAAACTCTTTAAACAGGTAATTTAACGCAAGGAAGTGAGCCTTGAATTATTACTGCCGTTGTAACCCTGCTCTGTGAATGGCACTCCCTGGCACAGCTGTCCTTGTACAGAGAGGCCTTTGGGGAACTCATGCTTCCTGCCGAGCACAGTCCTAGACATTTTACATAGATATCTTGTTTCATGTAGAAACCTGAATGTGGCTTTTAGCTCCCTGGAAAGCAGGGGCTCAATATTAGGTTTTATTCTGTTCTCTACTGTCTCCATATCATATATTGTTTTTATTTTATGGGATCAATCACTGATCAGTAAGTTGCTCAAGCAAGCAGGCTCTCGCACCCTAGCACCATGGATGAATCCGTTGCATCATGCCAAATGGAGTTAAACTTGCCTGAGAATGCCGTGTACTGCCTCACCCATGCATGTGGCGTGTGCTGAGAACCAAGCAGAGATGAGTGGCAGAAGGCAGGCTGCATCACAGCAAGGGGACTTGGAGACGGCTGATGCCGGGCTACGGGGTGGTCCTCATTTCAGGGGTTTATGCATCTGTATGCAAAACCTAACAGAGTTGTGTTGTAAACATTTAGGGTAAATGTAGTGAGATTGCCTCAGAAAAACCCACTTTATTCAGTGTCGTCCCTTAGTGAAGTGCCCTTAATTAGTACCTCATTTTTTTTGTTCTGCAAAGTAATCCTCCTCATGTGGTTGTCAGTAGAATTAGGTGGAGGTGCTGAGCACACCTCCCTGTGCCTTTGGAAACTCACCTGGTTCAGTCTCCGGACTGTGCGGTGTTGGCCTTTCTGCGTCTGCGCCATCAGCAGTACGGGGGCACCCTTCACAGTCCTTCCTGAGACTACATAGAAGATGCCGGGAGAGTTTGCTTGCACTTCTGTGTTTATGCTGCTGGGATTGAACACGGGACCTCACACCTGCCAGACTTTGTCCTGCCACTGAGCTCCACTCTAGCCCAACTGTGTATTTTGTTAGTCTTGTCGCTGCTCCTTATGTGGATTGTGAATCCTTCTCGTTATGGCTCTTCAATCGCAGACCTGTGAGCCTTATTTGCCACCATATTCTGTAGCGTTATGCCTTCATCTGCTCCCCCCACTGACACACATACCCCGCTTCTTACAACATCTAGTCTAGGAATAGTTTTATGACCCTCTTGGAGCCAATATGTGTGGGCGACACAGTTGACAACAAGTGTCACCGATTGGAAGTTAGCTAACATTCCTACCTAAGGTTTGCCAGCTTAGGAACCTTGTGGCAACATCTATGACAGGCTTCCTGATGGATGAGCCCGCCCTGTTCCCTGCCAAGTGACTTATTTATATAGGATCTTGACTTGTAAATTGTACGTAACCTTGAGGTTGCTTCACTTTTAACCTGAGAATGTTTACTACTTTCAGAAGACAAAACAAGGCATGGGATATTATAGAGTAAGATAATTCCTCCTGGGATTTCCTTTACTGGTTTGGGGAAGCATAAATAATTACCTACACGTTGTCAGTAAGCCCGGGTTAAAGCAGGTCCCAACCCTGACTGGCTCGGATACGTTTCTCACTAAGCTGCAAGAAAACTTCCAACCCTGGCCGAAGAGCTAAGAGCATCCTGTCCTGCACAGTTCCAGACAGGCATGAGTTTCTTTTTCTTGTGGTTGGCGTAGTCACTTCCTGTTTGTTTCCTGCTGGTCCACGCTGAAGGAAGAGCCAGGTACCAAACTGAGTTTTGGATGTGGTCTGCACCTTGCCAGAGGAAGCAGACTGTTTAGTCTGGGGGTAAGCACAAGATTAGGCAGTTTCTGAACTGGGCTGAGAAAGAGTGGCAGGCAGGAAATTTGTGTAGGACTTGGACGTTGTCCCTGGAGAACTGTGGGCAGCTGCACACAGCGAGGCAGAGAAATGGTGACATGAAATGAGAGAAATGAGCGGAAAGGTCAGCTGGAGCTGGCTGCTGATGGCAGCCGAGGTGCTTGTCACCTTTGGCATTTCGTGTGATATTTTCAGAACCATGAGTTCAAACCCTCTTTCCTGGGAGACAAATAGTTGCTTAGTGGTAGAGGTGATCTTTTATGTAAACCTACAAAATCTATAGTAACCTATGTTTTTTAAATGTCATAAGATTTTGACTGTAAAATGTAAAGGTAAATAAGTTTCCCTCTAGCCGTATCTTAAGGCAGCAGCTGTTACCCTGTCATCGGGTTTCAGTATTTAATGCCCTTCTTTCTTTGGCTCCCCCAGTCTGTCTTTAAATTGTATGTATGTGAAATTAAGATTTTAAGGACCTAAAATTAAACGTCTGGTCACCTGTAAAGTACAAGGTCTCTTCTTTGATCCCTTACTGATACTAGAAGAATACAGAATTCTTATCACACAGGTCCAGGTCCAGCAGGAGACTGGGTGGAGAACAGGCAGAATCTCACAGTTGAAAGGGTTGACTGAAGCTGGTTTTTCTTTCTTTCTTTTTTTTTTTAAATCCCAAAATGTGGACTTTCCTTTTATCCTGTAGCAAACCCTTCTGTATCCCCAGTGAATGCTTCTTCTCCTATTTCATTTCCTGCTGTTGAAGATTTGTGGCAATTTAGAGAAAGGCCAAAGAACACCCAGAACACATTTAATTTGGGCTTGATTAACACTGGGTATAAACAACTTTTTGTTCCAGGCTAAGAACTGGCTCACTGCCCCCCCAGTCCCCACCCCACCGCCCCGCACCCCTTTTCTTGTTCAGTTCATAATGAAAACAGTCTTTAATCAGGACTTCAACAGTAAAGACTAGACTTAACTTGAAAGCCGAGAAAGTTAGAATTCATTCAGTTCATCTGAATGCCCAGGGGCCAGTGATTCAAGTCCTGCTCTTGGCCAGGGACACACAGGTCCTGTCTGCTGTGGGGCTTATGTGTTCCTTCCGCTCTTCAGATGTTTCACCAAAGCTGCCCATCCATCTGTGGAGCAGGACCATCTTTGGAGTGCTCTCATGCAAAAGCTTTATGCTGTGGAGTCTTTAGCCTTTGTCCCTTGTAACCTTCAGTTATATGTAAACAGTGCGTTAGCAGTAAATCCGCTTGTGATGCCCTTCATGCATCCGATGTATCTAACTAGTTTCTGCATCCTAGTGGACAGCTCCGGAAAGCGTTGCTCTCAGATGCGTAGACATGGATTGTATTCTTACGGTGAGGCATTGCCTGGAGACCTGGTGTAGGTGTAGGTATTGTTGCGGTGACGGTGTAGGTATTGTTGCAGTGATGCTGTGGGTATTACTGTGCTGTGGGTATTGCTGCGGTGATGGTGTAGGTATTGCTGTGTGATAAGTGTACGTATTGCTGCGGTGACAGTGTAGGTATTGCTGAGGTGACGGTGTAGGTATTGCTGAGGTGACGGTGTAGGTATTG
>JAQHUG010000069.1:0-16643 GCA_028555095.1 Dicrostonyx torquatus | reverse complement strand
AAAAAAAAATCAAAACCTTAGCTAGTTACCAAATAGGAGATCACTATATCTGGGTACATATTTTAACTTGTGTTTGATGTCGCACTGAATGACTTTTTAGTAGTATAATGCATACCGTCTTCTGTGCTAGTTCAGTTTGGTTTCTTGCAGTGCAGCTGCATTGTTCTAGCTCTGGGGATTCTATTTATTTAGCTTTCTTAGACGAAGCATTTAGTATATGCCAAATTTTGATAACAAGTAATGACTTCCCTGGGGTTTTTCTTAATTTGTAATTTTTAAATATCAGGTGTTTAAGTCTTATTGACTGATTACTAACCAGTTTAATTATTTGTAAGTATTTGGCTTCCTATGTGAATGGGTTGAGGAGTTATTAAAATAGAATGTTAACTTCATTGGGAGCATTTCATTTTTCTTAAAGCTCTCTTGTTGTTAGTGACATATTGTAACCTAGGGGCCTTCGTTTACTGGACTCACACAAAGTGAGTCATTAACTACTCAAGCCTTGGCCAAGGACTCAGCCTGCTGGATCCAGTTGCATCTGAATTTTACCATTAAGTCCCACCAAATGGGACTTAATGGTAAACCACCTGCTGAAAAACCTAGAACTCATTTCTAATCATAGAGGTGACCTCTAAACCTGACCCGTGTGCTCACCGTGTTTAGCTGTTTTAAGCCCAAACAAACCTGCTCTTCCCCATTTCCGGTGAGAACACTGGATGTCCAGTTAGTACCTAGCCTTTCACTAGACCAGAGCAAAAATAAAAACATTCTCTTTCTCCTTCGGTGTTTGCAACAGCAGGGGACAAGGCAGGTGACCAGGGTTTAAGTGCAGAGTGTAAAAACAGTTCATTTAGTCTTATGATTTGAGCAGTCTCTTTTAGCCGTTTGAGATCTGTTCATTGGTTGATGGTTCATTGGTTCATTGGTTGATGGTCGTTTCTACATCTTGGCTGTTAGCAGTAGTGCTGCTGTGTGGCATTATATGTAACTTCTGATGTGGAAATATGTTGTTGTGTGGCATTATATGTAACTTCTAATGTGGACATATGTTGTTGCATGGCGTTATATGTAACTTCTGATGTGGACATATGTTGCTGTGTGGCGTTATATGTAACTTCTGATGTGGACATATGTTGTGTGGCATTATACGTAACTTCTAATGTGGACATATGTTGTTGTGTGACATTATATGTAACTTCTGATGTGGATATATGTTGTTGTGTGGCATTATATGTAACTTCTGATGTGGACATATGTTGTTGTGTGGCATTATATGTAACTTCTGATGTGGATATATGTTGTTGCATGGCGTTATATGTAACTTCTGATATGGACATATGTTGTTGCATGGCATTATATGTAACTTCTGATGTGGATATATGTTGCTGCGCGGCATTATATGTAACTTCTGATGTGGATATATGTTGTGTGGCATTATATGTAACTTCTAATGTGGACATATGTTGTTGCATGGCGTTATATGTAACTTCTAATGTGGACATATGTTGTTGTGTGACATTATATGTAATTTCTGATGTAGACATATGTTGCTGTGCGGCGTTATATGTAACTTCTGATGTGGACATATGTTGTACTTCTTTTAGGCATATACCTGAGGGATTTCCAGACTATGTTCCAAAGATGCTACAGCCTTCTGACCTCCTGAGTTTATACTGTGTTTTAATTTATCTGTATTTGTGAAAATACTTTTTTTTCTGTAGTCATCTCATTGACACAGAGTAGTATCTTCTTGTGGCTTAGATTTGCATCTCCAGGAAGACTAAGGGTGCTGACCATCTTCTCCAATGCTTTCTGACAGTTTATGTTTGGAGAAATGCCTGCTTGGATAGTTTGCCTATTATTACATCATTTCTCTTTTCATTTCTTGTTTTATCTTTTTTTTTTTATGAAGATCTTTTAAAAAATTTTTTCTTGGCAGTGCTGAGGCTTGAATCCCAGGTCTTGTGCATCCTAGGTGGGCACAGCCACATGAGTATGGGTGCTGGGGGAGGCCAGGGGTGTTGGGGCCCCTGGGGCTGAAGTGACAGATGGTTGGAAGCTGCCCAGTGAGTACTGGGCACTGAACTGGGAAGAGCAGTAAGTGCATCTAGCCCTGAGCCAGCTCCCCAGCCACTGCCTTAATTTCAAGGCATAGTAGTTCTTTATGTAGTCTAAATGCAGGTCCCCATGATACTGTGAAGATAAATAAACAAAATCATCCTAGACTCTGGGCTGCCTTCATCTCCTTGATGGTGTCCTTTGAACCCCAGACAATTGTACACTCAGATTTCACTTTCTTTTCTGCTGCCATGCTTGGTGTCATCTAAGAAACCATTACCCTCATTCAAGGTCAGGAGGTTCTCACTCCTGCCCATGTTTAGTCCATGCTATAGTTTTAGCTCTGTCAGTGAGGTACAGCTTTAAGTCAATGTCTGTGTGTGCACGTCCTGTGAGGAGGTTATTCTTTCTGCACCTAATTGTCTTAGTACACGAGTTAGAAATTAACTGATTGAAAATGTGAAGGCTGATTTTGGTCTCGCATCTCATTGAGTTGTTGTCAGTCCGTAAGTGAGAACCGTGTACCATCTGCAAGTAGTGCACTCTGGAGTCTGGCAGCTTCCTAGTAAGTTTTAAGAGCAGACATTGTGAATTCTTTCATTTTCATATTTGGGCTATTCAGAGTGCTTTGGATTTTCCTATGAAATTTGAGGTCATCTCAATTTCTATAAAAAGAACTGAAATTTTGTTAGATATTGTGTTGGGTTATATTTTAACCCAGGAAAATTTGCCATCTTTTAAATGTGTGTGGGTGCATTTCTCTCTGTCTCTGTCTCTGTCTCTCTCTCTGTGTGTGTGTGTGTGAAATCCAGAGGTGAAATTCAGGTGTCTTCCTCTTTTACTGTTCCATCTATCTATATCTATATCATCTATCTGTCTGTCTGTCTATCTGTTTCTCTGTGTAGCTTTGGAGGCTGTTCTGGAATTCGCTATGTAGTCTCAAACTCACAGAGATTTGCCTGCCTCTGCCTCAAACTCAGAGTCTGGCCTCAAATTCACAGAGATCCATCTGCCTCTGCCTCCCGAGTGCTGGAATTAAAGGTGTGCGCCACCGCTGTCTGGCTCTACCTTATTTTTGATGCACTTTCTCTCACCGAACTTGGAACTCACCAGTCAGGGTGGTCATTTCCTTCTGGTGATGAGCTGTTTCCATTCTCCCAGCACTGGGGTGACAGACACATACTGCATCTAAGCTTCTTCCTTGGGCGCTGGGGGTTCACACTCACGTTGTCATGCTTGCATGGGAAGCAAGTTACCGCCTGAGCCACCATCTTAGTCTTCCAACCCATAAACATAGGACTTCTTTAAATAGGTACAATCTTTAATTAAAGTTGTATGCTTTCCCATTTTCCCAGTTCCATTTTTTAACTCGTTGGCTGATGGATTCTGATTTGAGTCTTTTATATTCCTGTGAGTAGGATTGTTTGCTTAACTTCACTTTCTTGTTGGGTTTCTGTGCTGGTGATAGATCTTAAAACTTGTTTACCCTGTTAGTTGTCATTGTTCTGTGTGTTTGGGTAGGGGGTGAGGGGTGGTTTTGTCATCTGCAAATAGATAGCTGTGAGTAACATGAGAGTTTTTTACGACGTAACGTATAAAGCGCTTAGAAAAGTACTGTCCTGTATATGTTGCCAGGATTTTAGTTAAGTTAAAAGTAGTTATAATAATAAAAAATTTACAACCACATCCACTACTGCCATTCTTACTCCTGTAGTCAAAGGTATGCCTGTAATTTGCTTACATTAAAGTATTAAAGGTGGCCCGTTCAATACACACACCTTCCTCCCTTAGCAGTTGGGATGTTAGGGCAGCAGGAGAAAGAGGCCTTGTTCACAGGCATCCTATAAAGTCCTTTCCTGATCCCCACCCCCACCCCGGGCTGTGCTTCATGGCTCTCTAGGGGAGAAGTCCTGCTTCACTAGGTTTAGCCCAGGCTCATTAAGTACTAGAAAACCAACCACATTCTTTGTAGTCAAATGAATTAGATTCTGTACTTAATGAAAGAAAAGCCCTCGTTTTAAGACTAGCACTCAGAAGACGGTTTTCTGTTTTCTTCAGTTTTAGATGAGAAACAGCCAGGAATAAGTTGCCCCAGAAGGGACATAGAATTCTCAGACTTAGCATTGTGTCTGTGCTTTGTTATTTGGTGTCCTAGAATCATAGGTGGTCCCCCTCGTGGCTTTTGGCATGGGTTTAGGCACATAGTTAATATGGGACAAGTTTGGTGTGCAGTCAGACACTAAGGTGGGACTTCCTCCAGTTCGTCTGTTAACCCTGATTCTTCTCTCCTGCTCAACAGGGATCTCCGATGAAGACATTATCAACATCACTCTTCCTACTGGAGTGCCCATTCTGCTGGAGTTGGATGAGAACCTGCGTGCTGTTGGTCCTCACCAGTTCCTGGGTGACCAGGAGGCCATCCAGGCAGCCATTAAGAAAGTGGATGACCAAGGAAAAGTGAAACAGGCCAAAAAATAAAATTCTCATCGTGCCCAGGAATCAGTGCGGGAGAGGCATTCAGTGTGTTACCGTGTGGGTTTCTCTTTTCCGCATTGGTCCCCTTTTCCCCAAAGGGTAGACTGTGTGGTTGAGTTTGTGTAGATAACTAGGTAATTGATCATGACCCGGATATGACCTTAGGATGCTAAAGAGCTTGCAGCGTAAGCCAAAGTGAACTTTTCTGCTATTCCTGATTGAATAAAGTTCATGGACTAGTAACCAGAGGGGTTTGATCAAGGCTGGTTTATGAGTTGTGGAGACAGGAGAGTAACAAGTGGAGATCAACTCGTTGATCACTTAACAAGTCATTACTAAGTTACCACTGCCAGGCCCCATTCTAGGGAACAGTTGTGAGACTACCGAGTAGTACCATGGTCTTTAGACCCATCAGCTGGGAGGCCCATCAACAGGGAGTGCCACAGGTGGGTCCTACAGAAGGTGACCAGCCATTAAAACAGTGCAAGGCGCTTTCATTTCCCCTAGCCCAGCGCCGTCCTGTTTGCCGTCGGTGGAGACCGCCTTTACCCACTAGACCAGCCAGGATATGCACAGCTGTGGCTGTTTATAATGTTTCGTTTTTAGTTTTGAACTTTAAGTTTTTGGGTACTTAACAGGTAGTTTAAAATAAAGCTTGTGACTGCGAACAGCAAAGTGTCCCCATGTGTGATTAAATCTAGGGTGGCTCCTGAACCTGTCCTTGATGCTGTCTCCTGTAACACTCCAAGGGTTGCACTTACAACACAGGCCACCCCTGAGTGGAAGGCTGGCTTGGGGAAGGAGATTTTAGTCAGCTGATCCGGGTGATGGGCAGATGGGAGCTTCTCAGGTCCATTTGCTGCTCCTCAGCTAAGTATGACAGATCATGGTATGTGTCCTAGTCTAGGTGGGCTGTGAACAGGACTGATCGCTTGTCGCCCCAGTGTGCCTCTTGTGCACTGTGTGTGCTTAGATGCTGTGTGTCGGTCATCTCTTTTTCAAGCTGTTGCCCCACTGAATCAAGTCATGGGCATTTCAGTGATGGTCTTGTACAAAGTCACAGTAGTTACCATGGTTATCATTTTTATGGTTTTCTAGGAGTAGATTAGTTCACTTGTATCCATTTTACATTAAAATTGGCCTTTGACAGAAACCAATCCGAAATCCTTGCTGCTCCTTGTTGTTTTGATGCAGTATCTTTAGGGGTTGGAAGGAAAGATGCCTGAATTGATGGCAGGACATTTGGGTCTTAGAGACTTCTATAGGGGATTTTTGCCAATGCTTTCTGATATTTTTGCTTTTGAGAGTTGACTGAAATATATGTGAACAGAAAAGGTATTAATGGCGGAAGTCCTATAAAATTATTTTTCAAAAGTTCAGTGCTTCGCCCTCAGGACAAGCTCGTAGGGCTGTTTCCTTTGCTTGTAGCTTGTACCTGGGATGCCTGGGCGCGGGCCTAACTGCATCCTAGTCCTGGCCTCTTTCTGAAACCGGGACAAGCGCGAGCAACTTTTCCTCTCCTAAAGCAAAGGAGGGCCGCCTTCTGTAAATGTGGTCCCTGGAATATGCCATTGTGGGTTCCCTGGGGACCAGCTTGACAGGTCTCCTTTGCTATGCCCAGTGTAGTAAGACGAGGCAGGGGCAACAGCGGCTTCAGTGTGCCTCAGAGTTCACGCAACCCACGACACTGCAGACGTCTGTTCTAGACAGTGAAGGCTTTTGCACCGTCTAAGAGCAATGTGGCCACTGGGATGGCAGCACACCCTCGGACAGGTTTTTAACACATTTTCTAATGTGTTTTGCCTTGCCAACAGTGTGCACGAAACCCAGTGGGATCTGTTTCCAAGTTGGTTTCTGCCTCCAGTCAGCAAGTTGTTTCTCATCTCTTTGACTCTTGCCCTCTGTTACTGAAATGCAGTATCTTCCTTTGTTCTCGTTTCTCCTCCCAGGGAGAGGTTTCAGATCAAGAATCCACCCTCCCCATAGACACTTTTTATCCTGCAGTTGTAGTTCTTTGTTTTCCTAGTCCCTTTCTGATTCTGACAAAATGAACAGGAGGGAAACAGGATTACAAGACAGAAGACTCCTCATTCAGTGTCAATTTTAGTAAGAATTTTTACAAAATTAAGCTCTCCTAGAAAAAGCATTAAGAGCACTTGTGGTGGTCACATAACTCTGGTGGCAACTTACAACCACTACCATGTTCCTTTTCGTTTCTCTTCTCCATTCCGCACCGTCTCTGCCGAAACAAAACAATCAGCAAAGATGATGCATTTTAAAAAGAGAGAGGTTAAATAGTCTTTTCAGATAAAGGGAAAGTTGCCTGTGCTTGTGCCATCTTCACGCTCTATACTAAGTACAAGGCAGTAGTACTCTATATAGAGAAGAAAAGGCAGCCGGAGCAGAGCACCACAACTCGGGTTTTGATCCGTGTATGTATATGGTTTATATTATTTCTGGTTGCTGCCTGTTAGGTGTGGTTTCTGGAGGACCCTGTGGGTACCTCCAACATGAACTGTGTTTGGAAATAACGCTGCAGAGACTCTTCTCAGCTTCTGTGTGATTTAATGTGATTTGAATGGTGTGATTACCTCCAGATGACACTGTGAACACTACTGTGTCCCTGAAATGCCTCTCTTGTATTAACAGTGAGTAAATTTACCCGTATTGTAAAGCTGACATCATTATGGGAGAAGAGAGACAAGATAGAAGAAGGCAGAGTTGGACCCTTTGCTACTGTCTTTGACCTGGAACCATTTGTATGGATGTGTGTGTGTGTGTGTGTGTGTGTGTGTGTGTGGTTTTTCCACTGTTGCCGCCAGCTCTGCCATCTTGCTTTAACTGTGTCCTCTGAAAGGGCCTAGCAGCCATAACCCACCAATCCTCAGCACACCTACTTCCCTTTGGTCTTAGTTCCTGAGTACCTTTATACACAACTGGGAATGTTTCAAATGAAATGGTTCCAGATCTGAAACAGACACTGCACAGGGTAAGCCTGAAGTATCTCGACTGGGCAGAAGAGAGACCTGTCCCAAGACTGATGGAACAGAAGAGTTGACTTAAAGGAACGAATTTAGGATAATTTAAGAAAATTAAGGGGGCTAGAGAGATGGCACAGAGGTTAAGAGCACTGGTTGTTCTTCCAGAGGTCCTGAGTTCAATTCCCAGCAACCACATGGTGACTCACAACCATCTATGATGGGTTTTGGTGCCCTCTTCTGGTGTGTATACATAATAAATAAATCTTAAAAAATAAAACATTTTAAAAAAAGAAAATTAATTAAAAAAACAGTAATGGTGACGATAGTGATGTGTTATAGGACATTAAATTTTTAAAATAACCAATAAAATCATAGATTTTAAAGAGAGGATCAAAATGCTACAATTTTGTCAAATGTAAAAATAATTGACAGGAGAAAAACACTTGATAAATGCAACTTTGTGTCGAGTTCAATCCTTAACTTTGCTTTATTATGTGAAGTAGCCAGATAAAGGCAGCTGATTTCTGTTCTCCTTTGTCTTGAGCTCTCAGCCGTTGGTAGATAAGGGAAATAGAAAACTTATTAGCATTTATTATATAGAGTATATACTCAGACGGGTAAGATGGCTGTGAAGGCAAAGACACTGTCAAGCCTGAGGACAGGGTGGGCAGAGAGAAGCAACCCCCGCCCTCCGAGCTGTCTTCTGACTTTCACGTTCATGCTGCAGCACACCCCCCAAAATATATGAAAGAATTACAGTCTTTCCCTTTTTTGTTTCTTTGAGACTGTAGCTGTGTGTCAGACCAGGTTACCTTCTCTCAGCACCTATCCGACACCACCGCTTAGTTGGATAATAATGGAATTTCCCTCCTGATGCAAACATATCTTTCTCTTTAATATCTTGGAGGGACATGACTTCTTGATGCTACTTGGTGACACCTAAATTCTACTTATTTGCTGGGCCTCCGTTTTATTGAGTTCGAGCCCCCGGCAGCAGGCACTTCTCAGATGTCCCTTATGCTACTCATCTCCGTGACATAATTCGTCTTGAATCTGAGTGTAGCGATATTTCATTTGCGTTTTAATAAATAAAGCTTGCCTGAAGATCAGAGAGTAAAACAACCACACTGGTCAGCCATACAGACCAGGCAGTGACGGCATACACTTTTAATCCCAGAAGCCACACTAGTCAGCCATAGAGACTGGGAAGTCGTGGTACACGCCTTTAATCCCAGCACTAGAGAAGATTATAAAACGGGCTCAGTTTCATTCTGAGGATTCCTGGAGGCAGGATCACCATTTCAGTCTGAGGTAGAGGTAAGAGCCAGTGGCTGGCTGCCTTGCTTTTCTGAGCATCAAGGTTGAAACCCAGTATCTGTCTCGGGCTTTATTGTTGGTGCTACATCTAAGTGACTAGGAAGCAGCCATTGTTCTTGCTGCCCGGGTACCCAGTGGCCTGAAATGGGCATACCTCATTGCCCACAGCAGAAGCCAAATAGATTGTGCCGGCACTAAAGTTCATTTGCTGTGCAGCTGGGTATTTAAATCTGTGTCTTCAGCTTTTTGTCACTGACAAACCACCTCCGGAAAACAATCTTAGATTTCTTTGACTCAGAAGTTTCAGTCCATGGTCAGTTTTCCCTGTTGTCTCCAGTTTGTGGTTGGTGGAACATTGTGGCAGGAAGCACATAGAAAAGCAGAGGTAGCCAGAAAGGAAGAGGGGGAGAGAAGTGGGGGAAAGGCCAGAGATAATATACACACTTCAAAGACCTGTCACCAGTGACCAGGCTGCTCACGCCCCACAATTTCTGTCTCTCAATGGTCCATTCAGTTGTATCTCTGCCAATGCGTTAATGTTTTTTTTATTGCTTCAGAACTATTCAGTTTCAATTGAATTTTAGCTTTCAAAAAGTAAACTATCAAATCCACCTTCCCCTTCATTCTTTTTCTATTTCCCCACTGCTATTCCCTTCCATCCTTGTATGTGTGTGCACCTGTGTGTGTAACCCACTGAGTCCGCTTAGTGTTACCATTGTGTGCATGAATGTGGGATCGTCATGGAGCATGGATAACCCCAGGGACTGCATCTCTGAAGAAAGCAGATTCTTCCCCTCCCAGCAGGGATTTCATGACTCCCTCGCCCATGCATGCTCAGACTTTCCCAGGCTTGCTTCCGTTCATGCCTTCCCAGCTGCTGTGAGTATGTGTGCACAGCAGCCCTCTTATGTCCAGAAAGCACTGTTTGCTGCTGTCTCTGCTCCTGCAATCTTTCTGTCTCCTCTTCTGTGATGGCTTCTGAGCCTTGAGAGGAAGGGAAGACACCACGTACCTGGTTATAGTACATGGAGGAATCAAGCTGGCACAAGCCTGGAAGTTTCACCCTTACTGGCTCCTTCCATAGTGATGGAAGATGCTAGGCTCATTACTGGGGAATAGAAATAACAGGTTTAACCAGCTGTGAACCCTGAAAGCTACAGTAACATTTGGGCTGGCAAGATATGCCCACTGGTGCAATAATGGCACAGATGTTATAAAAGTAATCAGCCACTGTCTGGTTGGATTTAAGGCCCACTCTAGAAGATGTAACCCATGGCTGGTACCATTGACTTGGCCAAGAACCCATGGCTAGGTAGATTGTAGGCTCTAGGGGAGAACATCCAACAAATAGTATGTTAAATATGCATTCATTAAATTGCCTCCTACTTTTAGTACTTCATACCCACGGATCGGTGTATCTATCAACCCTCATCAGAATGGTTTCCATTGATTAATAGTTATCAATGCAGAAACCTACAATTAGTCAATGTACAGAATAAGAGACTGAGAAGTACTCAACATTTTTATTATATTTATTGTAGGTCCATGCATACCACAGTGCATGGAATTGTGGGCACTGGCTCTCCTTTTATCATACGAATCCCAGAGATCAACCTGAGGTCACCAGGCTTGGTGGCACATCCCTGCTGAGATGTCTTGCAGGTGTCAGTGCATTCATCTGTTTAGATCAGAATCCTCATGATCCAATTACTTCCCCCAACGCCCCATCTTTAAAACAAAAACCCCAAATCATTGATTTCGTCTTTATTTCTTCTTTTAATTAAAAAATAATTATATAATTTACTCCTCCCTTTCCTCCCTCCAGCCCCTCCCATCCCTCCCTCCAGCCCCTCCCATGCCTACTGCCCATACCCCCTCTCAAAATTCATTTAACATTATGTGTGTATTTATGATACAACCTGTTGAGTTCATTTACATATGCTGCCCGTTGGTACATGATTTCAGGGCTGACCACTTGGCTCTGTGTAACCAATCAGGGGACTAATTCTCCTTCTCCTGGCAGTCATTGGTTGCCTGGAGTTCTTAGTCAGGGGTTGGGATCCCATGGGATTTCCCCATTTTGTTGCCATGTTTATTGATATTGTCATTGTGTACCAAAGCCCCGGCTTAGGTGACTATGCGAGGACATTTCACATTCTAACTGTAATATCTTAAGTCTTCTCACTTTGAAAAATGCAGTTTATGAAAATGAATTAGTTTTCCTGAAGAGATGTGCTGAGCCAACACATCTCAGGATGTGGCATCAGTGTATATCCAAAGGACCAGAGAACCAGTGCCCCCAAGTAGATGTCACTCATTAGCAACCCTGTTGCCTCTTAGCCAGGATGCTAGATGGCTCCTGTCCTCATGAAGAAGCCACTGCAGCAGAAGTTGTTTTGCTGCTGAGTAGTGGCGGCCACAACTCTATACCCGTAATTGAGGCTATTGAGCCATTCAGACAGATTCTGTGAACACCCAGGGTCCCCCAGGAAACCTCTAGCCATAGTTTCACTGCTGGTGTGTTTGTTTCTGAAGTGTCCTAGATCCTGACTCCAATAGCATGGTGTCTTTGCAGCCAGAGGAATTTGATCATTTTTATTTCTGCACACGGACACTGGGGGTCAGTATTTACTCACAAATGCTTCTGTCTTTGGCTCTGACCCACCCTCTGGCAACCTACTACAACTGGTCATGCACAGGGAGGCCTGAAATTCCTCTGTAGGATTTCTTTCTGCAGTCGTGGAACTAGAGAGCTCCGTCTATGTAGCCATAAACACAAATAGAAACACTGGAACCCCATGAGATTTTATCCCAGGAAAGAGGCAGTTTTGAATATCATAAACTAATATCGAGTCCTTCCTGGTTTCTGGAGACTTGTCTGGCAACACTGACCACCTCAGGATGTTCAGCCAGCATCCTAGCCACCACCCCTGACTTTTCTCCTGATTAATTGGTGGTGTCCTCTCCACTTAACCATTTTATCACTTCTCTGTACCCATTGCTCCTGCTTGAATGAAGCCCTCTTCTCCTCCGCTGAAGGATTTCAGAAGCTTTCTGGTCAATTCTTTGCCTCGACTTTTCCCACTTCTCTCCAGGCAGGTGTCAGAGTCCCACTTCTGGAACCTGGCCCCGACAGCCTCATGCAGACTCCCAGAAGGACTAGTATCCTTCAGGCTCTTCTCTCCACCACTCTCGCCATCTCATCCACTGCCTCACACCTGCTCATCCTTCGGATATGGGGGGTTAGATAGGATGGGGTTGTGTAGCCCTGCAGTTCACCCTCACGAAGGTCATTTGTCCACTTGTCTCTTTGCCTGGCTGACCAGGGAAGTGAGTGAATTCATGTGTGGGTACCAAAGCCACGATGCTTGCCCTCTAGAATCCCCCATCTATTCCCCTGCAGTGTCAGTTTGGTTTTTAGGGCATTTCTTATAACCAACCCTCAATCCTTAACCTGTCTAGATTCTGCTTGGCTACCCTTTGTGCAGAGATGATCCCCCTTGCTGCTGGTGATCACAGAGCATCAGCTCAGAGCAGTTCCGCTCAGGAGCTGCGGGAATGCCACAGAAACAGGTCATTTACAGAGACCTGCCATGTTGTCATTCAAATTATGGCATTACATGACAATATGACTATTTTGTGAGGAAGGAATTCCCTAATTTTGTCATCTTAAGAACTTTTTGTTTTGCAATACACATTTCGCATGGATCCATGCTTAGCTCATATTCCATATTGCATTCTTTTGTTTGTTGTAAGCATCTCTTCATGTTTCAGAGGCTCTACATCTTAATACTGTTCTATTATATGAGTAGAATTTAGAATGTCCTGAGGTAGTACTCTCAATTTTTCTATAATAAATAATAATATTTAAGAATGTCAGTCAAGCTAACATACTGTTTAATTATATATTAATGTGATTAATATATAGATATATAAATATAATAATAAATTATTTATATATATATCTTAAAAGATACACCTTCGTAGTAAGATTTTAAGATATGTAAAGCCATTTAGTATGACTGCAAGTCACAAAGCATCAACAATAATGGTTGGTCTTCTCTGAAGAGGGTTTGTACACCCTAAGCCTTATGTGATCTTTATGTATGCTTGTGTGTATGTATATATGTGATCTTCATGTATGCTTGTGCGTACAGTTGGCTGAAGAAATAGCATAGGCAGTAACTGCAAGGCAGAAAGAGTGTGTAAGAATGCGATAATTCTGGGCACTCAATCTCTAACATTACAAGAGCAACACAAACAAATAAAAGCAGATAAGAGAGTCCAGAGAGATGGGCTCTGGAGTAAAAGCCCTCGCCTTGCAAGCCTGATGACCTGAGTTCAATGCCTGGAATCCACATAAAGAAGAAAGGAGAAAAATCTGTCCCACAAAGTTGTTCTCTGATCTCCACGGTGTGTGCCTTGGTATATGCATTTACACATCCACACATACATAACCATGCACGCACACAATGCTCATACAATAATAAGGAAGGTTTCTTTTTAATTTTTAAAGTAGGTAATTATTAGGATCAGGGTAGCTTGACCCAGTGTTGTAATGCACGCTTTTAATCCCAGCGCATGGGAAGCAGAGGCAGGTGAATCTCTGTGAGTTCAAGGCCAGCCTGCTCTACATGGTGAGTTCCAGGACAGCCAGGGCTATGTAGAAAGATCCTGCCAAAAAAAAATGATGATGACAATCAGGATAGTTTGGACAAAGCAATGAGGTCTGATTGGCATGGGATGGCATGGGATGGCATGGGATGGGATGGGATGGGATGACTAGATTGGCCAAAGCAGACAGAGCCATGGTCAGTTCCATGAAAGACAAGCCAAATCTCTTCAGTAGAGGAGAGGCCAAGTAGCCCAAATCCTTTTTGTCAATAAAGAGCTTCACCAATTAAGAACACAGCATCCCCCTCCTTGGGGTAATATTGCATCCCTCTATTATGAGATATAATTTCTACAAGAATTAGAAATCCTACCATATTTAATAAGAGACTAACAGGGAAACTTTGACTCCTCGCTGCCTCTAGCTGCACCACTTCTGAATAGCATCCTAATGGTTGAAAATGGCAATAACTAATTGTGTGGCAGTTAAAGTCATATCAAAGTACTGTATTTAAGAAAGGGCTAGTGAGATAGCCCAGTGGCTAAAAACACTTAGAGCTTCCTTTTAAATTTTATCTATCTATCTATCTATCTATCTATCTATCTATCTATCTATCTATCTATCTATCATCTATCTATCCATCTATCGTGTGTGTGTGTGTGTGTGTGTGTGTGTGTGTTTGCATATACATGCCCTGCCACATCACATATTTGGAGGTCAGAAGACAACTTGAGACAATAAGTTCTCTCTTTTCACCACGTGGGTCCTAGGAACCCTCAGTTTTTTAGGCTTGGTGGCAAGCACCTTTACTGACTGAACCATCTCACCAGCCCCTCTGCACTGTTTGTAGTTGGGAAAGAAAAAGGACATCCACCCAAAATTGGCCAAGGATAAGGTTGTCCAGTGAAGCCACAGTGAACATGTTTCTTTTTCCTTCACTTGGACATCATCACAGTGCTGTTCTAGTCCCACAGGACAGTGCGTGGAGCCAGAGAGCTGAGATTTTTCTTCTACATGAAATTTAAGTTGATGCTTTCTTGAGTGGTTAGAAATGAGTTTGCTTTCATTCTTTTCTCAAATTATCTTTCTTGATATTTGGAGACTCCAGAGCGTGTGTGTTAAAGTCTGGCTGAAGTATAGAAATAGGTAGAAGTAGATGCACAAAGTGTTTGATATTCCAGAAGGGAAACACAACAAAGCAAACCCGTGCTTTCTTTGGCATGGGAGGTTTAGAGGCAGTAAGCTCTAACCTCAGGAAACCACCAGTGTTGGGACACTGAGAAATGGCAGTCACTGCCCTGACTGCTCGAGACTGACAAGGACATTAGGTGGCTCACAAATGCTTGGGGATGGAACAGAGTCATGCCTGGAAGGACACATAGCTGAGAGCAAGACTTGAATCATACCATGGGAATGCTCCAGTCAAGACCTGGTACCCCAGTGCTAGGCGCAGACACTGCATTCCTACTGGCCGTGCTGGGCATTGGGCGCCTGGCACAGACACTGCCCTCCTGCTGGCCGTGCTAGGCAAGGGGGCCAGGCACAGACACTGCCCTCCTGCTGGCCGTACTGGGCATTGGGCACCAGGCACAGACACTGCCCTCCTGCTGGCCATGCTGGGCAAGGGTGCCAGGCACAGACACTGCCCTCCTGCTGGCCGTGCTGGGTAAGGGTGCCAGGCACAGACACTGCCCTCCTGTTGGCCGTGCTGGGCATTGGGCACCAGCCACAGACAGTGTCCTCCTGCTGGCCATGCTGGGCAAGGGTACCAGGCACACAGATACTGCCCTCCTGCTGGCCGTCCTGGGCACTGGGAGCCAGGCCTAGACACTGCCCTCCTGCTGGCCATGCTGGGCAAGGACGCCAACAGTTAACTGTTGCTCTTCACTTAGCAGTGATTACAAAACTTGCCACACAGTCCTTTCTCCTGTGCCCATCCATTCTCCCTTCTGTTGGAACTTTGTCCTCTCAGATGACATGGGACTCAGACATGGAGCCACCTTCTGTCTCTTCACCTGCATGTTAGTTTAAGGCCAGTACTAGTTACTGAAAGGCCTGTGCTGAAGCCAATAGCAGGACTGTCAGCGAGAGCAAAAGACAAAGCCACTCCCACAGTGAAGGCTACCTCCTGGTCCACAGTGCCAAGCCCTTGGCTTAACAGCTGCAGCACACACAGGTCCTTTGTACAAAGTCTGACTGTCCTGGGTCTCCCAAGCTCCCAGCTGCCATTTACTTTTTCTGGCTACTTTTTTTTTTCCTACAAAGCCAAGGGGTACATTCCATGGCAAGAGATCCTGGGTGATGCAGGCTACTGAGGTGCTTGCTTCCAAATTGATGAGACGAATTTGCTCATGGACAGGTTTAGACCTCAGAGGCAATGCTGTGGTTAAAAACTGCTGGCCCTGCCCACTTCCTTCTCTTTATTCCAGTTCAGACTTAAATGCCGGCCTTGCCCAAGCTCATGCTGAGACCTGGACCTCAGTAACTCCAAAACACACACCCTTTTCAGAAATCTGTAATTTCATCATTTCTTGACCAAATGAATCTAGCCGCAGAGACACAAACTTTCCATTGGGATTTATTTTGTGCTCTATTTTGGTGAGTGTGATTTTTCCTCCCTCTCTTGCTTTTCAAACCCTATTCATTACAAAAAATATAGGTTTTTCCAAAATTGACTTTTAAAGTAAACTTATTATTAAACACATACATCTTGCCTTTCTGTCTTTTTATTCTGGTTTATAGGTTTACAGACTGAGATTCAGAACCGTCTATGGCTTAGAATGTGAAATTCAGGTTGTATTTGGCCCAAGAACCCTAATCTGAGCTTTGAAGTCTGAAGATGTAGGATGACCAGCCTCCCCTCAGTCTCCACGGCCAGATCCTGCTCCTAAAGTCAGGAGATTCGAGGGGCCCCCAAACACAGGCAAGCCAAGGCTTCCAGCTTCCAGTTGCAATCAAACACTAGTAAATTTAGGAAGCAGGGTGGAAATGTTTCTTGTATAGATGAATGATTTATAACAATTAAGAAGTATGAAGTTAAAGAAAAGCAATTAACCCAGAATAAAGATTTGTTGCAATTTTTTGAACCAAAGTTACTATATGATGCAAGGCCAAGTCTGTTTTAGAGAAAGAAGAGAATGGGGAGCAATTACTCAATATGGAATAATCTCTCTCTCTCTCTCTCTCTCTCTCTCTCTCTC
>JAQHUG010000068.1:8751434-8761450 GCA_028555095.1 Dicrostonyx torquatus | reverse complement strand
TCTCTCCCCTATTTACAACAGAACTGCAAGGTGCAGAGAACAGTTGTCTGTTAGTCTAACTCTTGAAAGGAGGAGAGCACACAAAGGAAATGAAGTCCACCTAAGCTTCAGGGCACACGTAATGAGAAAGAATATCTATGCTGTTCTAACCTTGGGAATGTGACAGTCATTGGTCACTATAGCATTGTGCTGACTGACAAACCTGAGTCCACCAAGCTATACCATAGAAACCATATTGTATGTATGGTTTGCAAGCTTTTCTCCATGGAGTCATTTCTCCTTTGTCCCCTATTACTTCTGAATGAGAGGTCATTCCTAGATTTTGAACAATCACCCTTGAGTTTTCTAAGGCTTTTTGTCTTTGTTTCCTATCTAGTACTGACAAAATCTAAAAACACTGATTATTTGTACATCAGAATATGTACCTCATTTTCCCTGATTCTGATAACTCTAATTGTTAATGCTCATGAAAAGGATTAAGCAACATAAAATGTCACATGTGGTCATTTTTTGCTGTGTCTTCTTGATACAACCCCTATCAATCTGTTGTTAGTTTCTTGCAGGTTCAAGCATTCATTACTATTTGGTGGTAATAATTGAATTTATTTTTAAGATCTGAATTAAAGGATTCAAATATAAATAAAATCATACAAAAATGGAGACTGTTAGATTAGGGCTACCTTAAGTGGTCTGCTAAAATCTGATTTGAATCTTGTCAGCACACACTCTAACATCTCTTACCTAAGACTAGGAACTAGAAGCAGGCTGGCAAATTGTGAAGTCATGTATTTGGGTTTGTGTATCAGTGTGTAATTTTTTGGGAGGGTATGGAAAGTTTACCTACCTAATTATGTTAAGTTTAGACTTGTATTAGCATAATGGCTTTGTGTTTCCTGAACATGGCTCTGAGACCAGTGAGGGGCAGGTGGCTTGGGATTAAATTTGGAACATAACCAACGTACAAGAAAATGTCAACTATCTATCTGGAACATTAAGGAAATGAGTTGTACTGGATACAAAGTTCATGCGTATAAAAATAGGTTCATTTTAAACTATTTTTGGTGAACATCTTTGAAAATGTATATATACTTCCCTGCTTTATTAAATAGAACATTCTAATTTGATCTCTGCCTGATGACTCAATCATGAATTATTCTAGCGGGCTTTAATAGAGCTTCAGAGTACAGGATTCTGTGTTTGAATCTGTCAGAGGCCCAGTTTGGAGTCCTGGGATCATCTTTTCTGATATTTCTGTCCTCACCATCAACTTTCTGGCTCTCAGCCATAGCTCTTGGTGCTGTGAGAGTGTGTCTCTGCAGTGGCACATTGCGTCTAGGATTCATCAAACTAAGGAACCAGACAGGCTCGCTTGTTGAAGTTTGACCTAAAACAGGAATATATTGACTCTAACTGTGGCACCAGGAGCTCTCCTGTGGGAGGAAAATGCACTCAAACTTTATGTTGCTTTGGCCCATTTTTAGTTCTATTTTTTTTTGATTTTCAAGAAAACAAATTTCTAGGTTTCCTGAATATCACTAAGTCTATTTTGATTAGCAATGGTACAATTTGAGGTAGGGCATCATAGTTATGTGAGGTCAGTGAATAGCTTATATATAACAGCTCATCTCCAGAACCCTTTGTATTATTTGGGATGTTTCGTATTTGTTTCTAGAAACCAAGTTTGGTACCATGGTAATGTTACATCATTTGAAAAGAAAAATACTGAAGTGTTTTCACTTAGTCTTCCTACTAAGGCAATTTAAGGGTTTTGGAGGGGGTGGGTGGTCCAATCAGTAAAATGCCTGCTGTACAAGTACAAGGACTTGAGTTTGTCTGTATCCACATAAAAGAGGGATATAAGTCAGGCCTGTAATTCCAGTGCTGGAGGGTAGCCAGACTTTCTTTGGATTGCCAGTTCATGAATAAGGACACAGAAAGTTCATATTAAGTATGAAAGCCTTACATTATTAAAATATTTTAAATGCTATTTTCTTTTGATCCTTGAAGTGTTTGAAAACCATCTATATATCTAAAATACATCTCTGTTTAACTTTGAAAACATACCTCACATGACTACAAGTTTAATTGTTATAAATGATTAACTATTCACCTGCATTTCTTAGTTATCCTAAACAGTGTATAATAAACGCAAAGACTAAAATTTTACATTGGATTTTTAAATGAGCTACATAGGTACAATGCCTTAAACAAGACTATAAACATTATATACAGTATGTTATAACACAAGTAACCTTACATTTGTATCCATACCAATGCAGGAAGAGATAGGCGGATCCATGGAATTAGTCTGTCAGTCAGTCAGTGTGTCCAAATCAATGAACTCAAGGTTCAGCGAGAGACCCTGTCTCAAAAGGTAAGGCTGTCATAATGGCTGAGTGGGTAAGGGGGCTTGCCTCCAAGCTGATTTCGATCATAGAATTCATAAGTTGGAAGGAGAGAACCAGTTCTCACAAATTTTCTTCTGACCGCCACTCCATGACATGTATATTTGGGTACAGGAACAACACACACCCACACAATAAATAAGTAAATAAATACATAAATATTTAATTATTTTTTAAGGTGAGTATGGTTGAGCAAGATACTCATCATCTGCCTCTGGCCTCTGTACACTAAGATACATATACACATGTGTTCACACTCATGTGAACAAGTACTTAAATCACACACACATACACACACACAGAGTTGCTTTACTACAGATTCATAACTTGTTCTTATAGAGAAGTATTGCCCTTCTAAACTTTTGCCCTTTATTTTCCTAGGTTGCACGCTATTTTGAAAAGATCTAAAATCACCCCTACTTGCTTGGTTTACTGGTGCCTAAGACAGGCCACTCTAATAGCAGCGCCCTTATCCTGTATAGTTATATTCATAGAGCAAATCGTAGGAGTAAAGGGTGGAAGGCTTACAAAGATGAAAAGGATGAGTGGGACATGGACATGGTCCATGAATGGAGGTATTTCTTGATGCGGCCCCTCCCTTCAGAAAGTACTAGTGAAGGCTTTGCAAAGTCGTTTTATTGTCAGTTAAAGAACTTTACATTCTCTTGAGCACCTGGGTTGTTAAACCACATGTGGTGTGAGGAAAGTAACCTCTGCCAGCTTCAGGCATGCTTGTGCATGGCCGGCAGGGAAGTGTTTCGCCACACATGGATGAGAAGGCACGGCTCCTTTCTGCTCTTTCCCTGGCTGGTGAGGAAGGTATGATTTATTACATGAAACTGAGACTTTTTGTGTGGCTGTGATTACCTAAGACATCTCAGACAGTTTCATGCCCTTTCTCTTCTGTGGTTTGCAGCAACCTATAGTACCCCTGCAGCAAACGGGGCAGGCAGCAAACATGTGCTTACAGTTACTTACAGAGGAAGTGCAGGACCATGTAGCCTCATATGCCAGTGGAGGCAGCCTGGCTGAGATGGGGGCATGAGAGGCCATGCAAAACATGAAAGAAAACCACCATAAAATGAAAACCAGTCATCATTTCCATATGATCATCTTCTTCTTGGCAGATTTGTCTTCTGGGGCCGTCTTCTGGAGTACAGGCTTTAGCAGAAAATAGAGAACACAGGAGTTGCAGGAAAATTAAATTTATGTGAGTCCATTTTATGCAGCAGGAAAGTCAAGAGTTTGCTTCTTCTTCACAGTCTATCCCTGTTTTCTCTATCTCTTTGCCCATTCTTTTATCCCCCTTTATTTCTATGTAGAAACCAGAATATCTTCCGAGTCTGCATAAGTGGTCATATTACCCATGTCTTTAAATCTTTCCCTGTATGAGGCTTTGCAGGCCTGCATAATTATTACCAGGCATCTCCACATCTCTGGTGACATGCACAATCTCTTTCTCCCGGCTCCTATATATTTGCTACACTTCTGTCACAAAAGCTTCCTTCAAGATTTTAAAAGACTCATGATATGTATACTTTTTGCTTCCATGGCTTTGAGTAAGTTGAAATTTTCCTAGTCTCTAGTCTGTTTCTTCTAGAGCATCAACCCTAAGCCTCTCCTCCCAAAATACCCCACCTTTGATGACTACTCCCTATTCTAAGGACCTCTCTCTCCCTTTGTGCATCCCAATGTCTCCTTTGTCCAAGGTCTTGTTCCCTGGGACCATGATACTCTTATAATGTTGACCACCTGTTCATTACTATCTTTCTCTGGAAAATGCATGGCTGTGATCTACTTGCTTGACAATTTAAGTGCCTGGCCCCTTCTAGATGATACTCTCTTCTCAATGTTATCTTACCATCATCACAAACCCTCTTTAACTCATTAGGACCTTTCAAAAACTACCATGTCTTATAGAAGATAATACTGTCTTTAAATGACCATTAAGATCACTGTGTATGTGTGTCTCTCTGTTTGTGGGCATGAGCTTGTGAGTGAAGGTGGCTATGGAGGACAGAAGTGTTAGGTCTCATTGCAGGAGGAGGACTTATAAGCAGTTGTGGGCTATCTGATGGGAGTGAGTGCTGAAAAATAAGCTGAAGTTCACTACCAGAGCAGTGTGGACATCTTTAATTAAATAGAAGTACCAATATCTACTGAGCTAAGAAATCACCTGTTTTGGTTGGTCAACATGGATGCAATGACCTTTTATCTGTATAATAATTTTGTCATCTTGAAAATGAGTTGGAGAAAAATAAAGCTTCTCCTTCATTTCAGGAGGCAAGGATCAATCCTTACAGTTGGGCTGGTAACTCTGTTAGTCTGATATAAAATGAGCAAAGATTTCAGTATTAGATCATTCTGAACCACTGAAACCTCTTACAGCAGGGTAATTGTTTTCTCATTTAGCTTAGTACACTGAAAGGGATGATACTGATCTCCAAGCATTACAAGGAGCAAATTAAGGAATTTGAATGGAGGGACTATTAAGAGTCTCATGCCTTACCAATTGAACTAGCCAGGCACAAACAAGTGATCTCCTACTACAAATTGGCTCCCAATGTGGGGGTAGCTAAACCCACATAAAACCTGACAGAGTCTTGGAAAGGAATTCTGAAGGACTGGAAAAGATAAGGGAGATGAAACATGGTGAATTTTTGATGTTCCTACAGGTTTCCATTGGTGAATGGAGGAAGCATGCTTACTAGGAGAAAATGCCTTGTAGCATACCCATGTTTGAGCACAGTGTAGCAAAACATTCTGAGCACTACACTTCCACAGCCTACCCTCATTGATGAACTCCTTCTCCTGGTTTTTGTCATATGTTTCTAGATATATAAAAACCATTCTTACCTATAGCAGTAATTTATTTGTTTTTATATGGAAATTAATGTTCATTTAATTACTCTCACAAACTCTATCTTGCTAATTTCTTCTTGAACAAATAGTGGAAGTGTTTTTATTTCACTGACAAAGCATAAATCTAAATATCTTTTTACCTCCTCCTATCCTTCTGATAGTTTTTGGTTATATCGTGAATATGATTCTTTTATTCATTTGTTTATTCACTTTCTCCTTTTATTCATTCATTTTTATCATTCTCCCGTCCATTCAGAAAATAAGTATTCTCTAACCATGATAATCTGATCTGGCATTCAGAAGCTAATGAACAGCTCAAAAAGAGAGAAGTATTTGGGAAATGTTTAAGAATAAGTGCCGCCTTGAACCCAGGTTTTGTGGGCTCACATTTGTACTTCCTGCACTTGTAAGGCTGAAGTGGGAGGATTGCATGACAGCTTAGGCCGCTTGGTGAGTTCCAGTCCAACCTGAACTACAAGGTAAAAATAAACAAATAGAAAATGAATGCTTTGAATTTGGAGACAGACTTCCACTTGAATTCTTAACCAATTTGCCCCAGCTGACTGACCCGGAGAAGCATAGTGTCTCAACTATAAAATGAAGATGCAAATTATTAATGGTCCACGGATTTTGTGAAGAGTAAAAATGACAATAATCGCACTATTAATGTGCTGTCTGACATAAAAAGTAATATTCAATAAACATGACCATGCTGCTGATGGGGGTCATTTTAGTGATCAGGTTCATCTTAGTGATTTGGACTTTTAAAGAAGTCACCATAGAGCTCTTGATACTAAATTTTTTATAGTGTATTGATGTTTTGCTTGTATGCATGTCTGTGTGATGGTGTCAGATTCTCTGGAACTTGAGTTAGAGACATTTGTCGACTGCCATGTGTGTGCTGGGAATTAAATTCTGGTCCTCTGGAAGTGCAGTCAGTGCTCATAACCTCTGAGTTAGCTCTTCAACCCTGCTATTGGAATTTTTAAACAGATTGACTACTAGGTTTTGGGCACCACTGAAGCTTTGTTTCACAGTATTTCATCTAAAACCTATGAATGGATTAATTATCTTTTATGTGTCTTATAGATCACTTGCATTATTGTTAATCCCCAAACTCCTCTCCATTTACTTAAAGTGTAATTTAAATAGAAACTTCATATAATTATGAAAGGTTATTAAATGGTCTTCTCCAAAGAAAAAGCCTCTATGGATATCATTGTTCAGCACAAAATCTGAGATAGTTTGTGACAGAATAATTACATCTCTAGGTAACATTAATTATTATATTGATTACTTAGATTCTCATGTTGGTATTAGAATTTTTGTTATTATTTTTAACTCTTTGTTAATTTATAGGTGTTCATCTAACTGATATTTTACGAGTATCTTTAAAAGATGAGATTAACTATTAAGGAATCTTCAGTAAACTCACCTCATTAATTTTATTTAAATGAACTGCTAGTACTTAGAGCACATAGATTCTATTTCACATTCTGTTTATCAGTTTATTCTTTCTGGTTAACATACTACCTCATACTTGGTGTCCTTTGTTTCTCTTTTGTCTCTAGAATGGTTGGATGGTTCTGCTGCTTTATAATAACCATAACCCATTTTTCTGGGCTTCTGTAACCACCTGCAGTCAGATATCAATTTACTTGTGACACCTTGGTCCAGTCCAGCTTAATCTAGAACATCATCTCTCTTCTAATTACCTTTAATAGAATAGCACTGGTATACCCTCATGAGAGTATCAGGAATAAAAAAGCGGTAACAGAAATTCATGAATATTTTCGTCAAACTTGGACTTTCTTTAAATTTTTTAATTGATCAAAACAAATTGATGTACTTATAGGATATAGTACATCTATATATTTATATCACAGTGAGAATAGTGAATTACTACAAAGGGTCATGCATACATCAGGAATAACAAACTTGGTCGGAGAATTCAGCCACTATGATAGCCTGCTTTCTGAGCATAAATGATAATTTGCTGTTAGCTGACAAAAGTTTTTGACTCTCATCTAGTATATTTCCAAATCTTTTCAAATCATGGAATCATGAGTGTAGTCTAGAGTATTGTGCTCAGCATCAGGTACATAGAAAGTTCCTTTTGATTAAGATAACTATAGAATAGGGAAAATGCCACTTGCCATAAACATGCCTATATCATAGAGAAGGAAAAGAGACAGAATTATTTTACATGAACACTTCCATTGGGAGTCAGAAAGATTGAAAAGTTAATAGTAATTACTGGCCCAGAGTGACTTTAAACTCCTTGCTGAATGCTGCCTGTCTCCCCTGCTCCCGACTGATTTTATGAATATAGTACTTATTGCTCCTGATGGTTCTTATTTTTTCACACTAGCATGCTTTTACTATTCTAGTCTTCTTAGCTATTTCCAAAGAACACGTGGACCTAGATATACAACTCTGACATATGACCAAAGGACTCAACATTCTACTCCACAGATACTTGTTCATTCATGCTCATTGCTGCTATAATAGCTAGGAAATAGAAATGGTTTACATGTACTTTAACCAACAAGTGGATCATGAGAATATGGCACATCCATATATAATATATGGAATACTATTCAGCTATAATGAAAAATGAAATCATGAAATTTGTAGGTATATGGATGAAACTAGAAAAGACCATATTGAGTAAGGCAAAATTTTCATTCTTCCTCTCATTGAAGACTCCTAACTCCACATCTTCAGATGTGAAGACAGTTGCATGTTGCAACTGCAGAAACAAAAAAAAATTGAAAGGGACTATTGTTGGGGTGGGAGGTTGGGGGAGCAGTAGAAAGACTAGTAGCAGGGTACAAGTGATCCTATCAGGGAAACATGAACAATGAGAGAAGACTTTCACTTATTGCTCTCTCTCACACACACACGTGCATGCGCGCGCGCGCACACACACACACACACACACACACACACACACACACACACACACACACATATATATATATAGCATAACTGATAAATAAATTGGGAAGGAGAAAAAGGAAATAACAGTAAGGATTTCTAAAATGTCATGAAGAATCATATTGTCAACTATCTCTCTAACAACCTATCATACACTAAGTTTATGTATAAATATACATATATAGTTTAAATGTAAATTTCTCATCTGAGTGGACAAAGTTCCCCCAAAACAAAACAAAAACCAGCACTGCATGAGAAGCCCTCTTTCAGGTTGTATGTCAGGGTTGTCCAAGAAACTCCTAGCTATAGGTTATTGATTGCTATTGATCTTGGTTGCCACCTAGAGGTAGAAAATAAATCCCTTTGGTGAATATACGCACTTCAGACTCAGAGACTAGAGGCCCTTGAGCTGTAAGTGTGTTGAAAGTCTCTTCCATGATGATGAGCTTTTATGGTATCAATAAAAGCAATTCAAGCTCCCAAAGGGCGGAATCAATCAACAGTCTGACTCAGCTATTAAACCTGAACAATGAACTATGAAGCACAACAAAGACCAGAATAGTACAATAACCCTACGGGTGCAGTAGAGTCATGAATACCTTGGTAGTAATGAACAACTCTCTTATTAGACTAAAGAACCTACAATCACCCCCTCACTAACCAGCATTGTCTCTAAGTGTCTTCTAAATATTTGTCCTCATACCACAGATAAGTGTAGTCCTCATGCCTAATCAATGAAACTTCTCTTTGAAGTAAATGGAGACCATTACAGAAAGTTACAGCTAACAAAATGCAGGGTTGTTGAGATCTGCCAGTGGATAAATATACAAAACGACTCCTGCACCCAAGGCTTAGGGAACATGAGGAAGGGAGATCAGGGAAAACGATTCTAAAAACCAGAGGATCAGAGAGCTTGCTGTGAGACTATATCTCCTATTAAATTCAAAAGCTATACCCATAAAGTCTTGCTGGCATGACTGCCAAAACTTGTGCAGAACAAAGACAAAAACAATTGACACACTAAAGTGGAAGGGGAAAAGGCCAAGAGCCTGAATCCTACAAGAAGATCTGTATAGATAACTGAAGAATGCTGAGAGTGGGGGAAATAATCTTCCTTAGGGAAGAGTATACCAACTTGTTATCCAGAAAAATACACACAAATAACAAAAATACAAAAGGCTGTATATATATATATATATATATATATATGTGTGTGTGTGTGTGTGTGTGTGTGTGTGTGAGCAATAATGCTCATCCCTGAAATAACAGAAACTATATTCATTAAATTAATGCTTGACCTATTAGGTCTAACTTTTATTGGCTAGATCTTACATATTAATTTAAACCATTTCTATTAATCTGTGTATTCCCATGTGGCAGTGGCTTACTGGGTAAAGTTCTGACGTCTGTCTCCAGTGGAGCTACATGACTTCTCCTGACTCCACATCATTTTCCCCAGCATTTAGTTTAGTTACCCCTGCCTACCTCTATTCACTACACAGGCTGAAGACAGTTTCTTTATTAACCAACGGTATTCACAGCATACAAAGGTGAATCCACATCATTCCCCTTTTCTGTTTAAATGAAAAGAAAGATTTTAACTTTAACATAGTGAAATTACATATAAAAAACAGGTATCAAGCAATAATTACAGTTACCATATTTATATCTACTTTATCTTTTATCATAACTAAGAAAAACTATAACTATAAATTATTCAACTCCATCAAAGACTCCAGAAGGATACAATATTACCTTAGCACATAGGAAGTGCATTGTAAGCAACTTCCAAAACTCTAGAATTGACAG
>JAQHUG010000068.1:8730515-8742945 GCA_028555095.1 Dicrostonyx torquatus | reverse complement strand
AAAAAAATTCTACCTGAACCACACTGTCAGCTCTAATGTACTGTTTTCTAAACTGTACTTTTATTTTATTTACAACGATATCCTTTTTCTGATTTTTCTATTTCTCGTCTATTCTTATTTCTTCTAGGACCTTACCATTTGCTTGAATCCTATCTCCAGTGGTAAGGTGCTTCTATCACGTGATCTCTACTCAGTCTATTCTGCACTGTAGTAATAATTCATTTGTATGAATTTTAAGAAATGAAGTTTGCCTGAAGTTCAGAGAGTGAAACAGTGACATGAATCAACCTTACAGACAAGGCAGTGGTAACACACAAGAAACTGGGTGGTAGTGGCGCACGCCTTTAATCCCAGCACTAGAGAGAAATATAAAACAGGAGGAGACAGCTCTCAGACACAGGCTCATTCTGAGATTCCTGGAGGCTGGATGGTAATTTAGGACAGAGGTAGAGGTAAGAGCCAGTGGCTGGCTGTTTTGTTTTCCTGACCTTCAGGTTGAACCCCAATTTTTGTGTCTGGGTTTTTATTAGTAGTGCTACACTGCACCTCTTCATCTGGCTAACATCTTTAAAAATACGCATAGCATGATTGTTCTTAAATGTTTTCAATAGCACCCATTTCCCCATGAGATAAGAATCTATACCCATTAACTTGGTAAAGGTTTTTGCAAACCTGCATGGTCATACTGGTCTGGTCTCTGTCTTCGTTCATCTTCTCAGTATAGAAGAAAAAAATAGCAGTTGTGCTATGTTCTAGAAGCATTACTTCTGGAGAGGTAGACATGAGCTCAAGAAAAATGACTAGTCTTGGAAAACTGGACTGGGTGGGGGAAGAGATTGTAGTTTTTTAAATGCCTGTAAGTTGATATGACTTTTAGAGGAATTGAAATTTTCTTCTCAGCTAACTTATCTGAGGAAGGCAGCAGGTTCTCAGTCTGATATGTGGGGAGAGTAGGAAAAGGCTCAGAGATGGAATTTTGGAGTCAAAGGGACTTACCTTACAATTTCTCAAAAGCATCTGATTATGCTACAGAAAGCACTGACTATACAACGACAATGCTTCAGGTTCACAGTTATTTGATATTAGCTCTGGTCTATTTTTTTTTTCAGGAAAGAAGGAAATTTTTATGTGTATCTTCACAGAGCACAGCCCATGGAGAGTGATGGATGCAAACTGAACGGCTCATGGCCTCTCATTCTATGAATCTGAAGCCTTGAACTTACGGAGTCCATTATGCTTTCCTAAATGCTTCTTGGTCATGGAGCAGTCTCAAAACTAATGGTAGACATTTTATAGACACTTTGCAGAAAACCTGGGTGAGGAACTTAGCTGATTTTTAAAGAAAACAAAGCTACACTGTCAGCCCTGTGTCTGTGTTCATATATTGGTTTGCTTTGGTAAAATGCAAAAACCTGCCATCACCTGGACTGTATGTTCCTGACCTGTAAAAAGCGTGTTTCCTGCTCTAGCTGTAAAAATTGATTTTTTTTACTTGCAAAAAGAAGTTTCCCTGGGAAATCCATGGCAAAGGTTTCACTATGAACTTTATTCAAACATTATTTACATTGGTTTTTGTTTGAGAAAAACATAATATTCTGCTAATTCTTACCTTTACAATTCAAAGAAGGTTGACATATACAGTAATCCAACCTTCATTTCTAAATGTTTATTTTTTATTATAACAGTATTGACTGTTCATTATGATAATATTGGAAAATGCAAAAATGAAAAATTAGAATTTATTTTTATTGAAATGTAATTTGCATACTTTTGAATGCCATGAATTCAGAGATCTTCAGTGCAGTTTGGTCAGTTTTTTGAAGTATTCACACTTGTGTGCCCCACACCTTAGTTATGATGTAGATTCTTTTTCTCATCCTGATGCCTCTTTCCTCTATATATTTCACCATCTTTATCCTCCATATAGAAGCACCATGTTGATTTCTATCAAAAGGATAGAATTTAAAATTAAAAGAAATCAAATCCCATAACCAGCCCCATGTAATGGCACATTCTTATAATCCTAGAACTCAGATGGTAGAAGAAGGAAAACCATTATTGGGCAAAATAGTGTGTTTGAGGCTGATTGGCACATTACTGACAATCGCTGCGTAATTCCTCAGTACCTTTTGACCTCACCAATTTTCTCCAAAGTCTGATGGTTTGATTTGGCTTCTGAAGCACAATATTTTGTCATTATTTCTCTAACTGGCCTGGTTGCTACTTCACTGTGGCCATTGCCCATTCTCAGTTCACTAACATCTGTTCTCTATCTACATAACCTTTATCATGATCTGATCGAGTTTCTTGGCTTGAATTTTATCTCTAAGCATCTAAGTAGGTGTCTCTCAATTTTATATCTATAACACTGACCTCTCCAACAAGTTTGAGTCCTGTATCCAAGAGGTGACACCTGAGGAAACATGCTCAATTTCTAAACCATGGCTTCACAGGTCCAAACATGCTCCTTCTAGAGTACCCATAACAAAAAAATGGCATTTCCACTTCTTAAGACAAATGACTCAAGACTATTCATTTTGCTTTACTTAAAATGTTTAACATTAATTTTTAAAATTTATTTATTTATTTGTGTGTGTGTGTGTGTGTGGGTGTGTGTGTGTGTGTGTATGGCACAGTACATGTGTGGTGGTCTGGGACTGGTGGTGTGATATCACAACTAGTTAATTCACTACATTGTAACCTGCTCTCCATATAAAAGATTGGTGCAATTGAAATAATAAAGTATTCTTCCAAGATGCAGTCATCCTTCATAATTGATTTTATGTTTTCTATTTTTTCCAGTTGTATGATACTACATTTTCATACAATTCTAAACTCTTCATAAATGTAATTTTAAATACCTGAGTGGTTATGACCTTGGAAGAGGAACTGTTTTTTTCAACTCCACCTGTTCACTTGGACATTTGGCTAATAATTAAACTATTGTTAAGGAGCACCTTGGTGCACAAAACTTCTATTTACAACACTGGGTATCTATTCAAGGATTTCTGGATTAAACAGTATAAATATTATGAGGGTATACTTCTGTCTTAGGGCTTCTATTGCTGTGATTAAACATTATGACCAAAAGCCAAGTTGGGGAGGGAAGGGTTTATTTGGCTCACACTTCCACACTGCAGTCCATCAATGAAGAAAGTCAGGACAAATATTAAAACAGGACAGGAACCAGGAGGCAGGAGCTGATGCGAAGACCATGGCAGGGAACTGCTCACTCATTTGCTCCTCATGACTTGCTCAGCCTGCTCACTTATAGAACTTAGGACGAGCAGACTGGGATGCCACTATCCACAATGGCTTAGGCCCTCCCTCATCAATTGCTATTTAAGAAAATGCCCTACTTCTGGTTCTTATGGCAGCATTTCATCAACTGGGGTTCCCTTCTTTCAGAGGACTCTAGCTTGTGTCAAGTTGACATAAACCTAGCCAGGAAAAGCTCTATTCATTTTGCCAAGTAATTTTAAAAAAGAATGTGTCAGAATATACTTATGTCCACAGTTTCAGCAATAAAATAATTCAAAAGACTTTGTCTAGATAAACTGAATTTTATTAATAACTTTATAAGATAAATAAACAACAAATTAATTCAAAATGGTTTATATTTTCAGAATTTAACAAGGGACATAGGTTAGATTTTTCTTGTTATTGTTAATAATGTTGACATAGATATGTCCACAGAATTCAGGGAGCATGGAGTAAAATGGCTTAGAAAATGAGCTTTAGAAAGAGATACACAGGTTTGCATATTGGATTATAGCTTAATTGCTTACAAGCCATAGGTTTAAGTAAGTGAATTTCCATTTAGAGTCTCATCTATGAAACAGGGATAATAAAATCTATCATGCAGAAATGTTGTAAAGATTAAATAAGATCATGTATATAAATCATTTAGGTTGAAGGTGGCACTCATAAATGTGATTTCTTATCCATATTTCCAGAGCAACCTATTTTTCTAGGTTAATAATCCCACCACAACGTTCCCAGAAATACATGATAAGCAGGCCTTTTCTCCCATGGCTTATTGAACTCTTGTGAATACAAGAGAGGGTTTTAAATTCTGCTTTGCTCAGGGCAATTTACCCAGATGTCATGTCAGGATGTGAGCAGCACTGGGCAAGAGTGCCATACGGGGGTTAGGGATTCAGCTGGCAGGAGTCCTGATTCTGAAGGGTTCAGGTTAAGGTGTAAAGGAAAGAACAAGGGAAGCAAACCGAGGTACAGAACTAGGACAATCCCAATGATCAAAACAGAGTAGGAAGTGAGGGTGTAAGTTTGTGATGACAGATGCAATTTCTTGTCTTCAGCAACAGATGAGAGGGGACATTTCGAGACTGACACTGAAGTCAGGGTGCAGCGTTAAAGTCCAATGCTTAAATTCTTTACTTTGAAATGATTAATAAGTTGGCAGAAAAGTTTTTAAGAATTCTATAAAAACTGTACCTCCTTTCTCAGATTCACCCTCATCTGTGACCCATCATTTGTGTGTGTGTTATTGATTTTACAGCATTTATTTTACTGGATGGCTCAGTCCATGATTAAGCATTGCATTGAAATTTTACAGCTCTCAAGCTTCCTTTAATGTGAAATGTATGTTGGCCTTGCTCTATTTTATATGTTGCCGCTATTTTTTAAAAAATTAAAAATCAGTCATTTTGTAACATACCCTACAATCTGGGCTTTGCATAGCTAATATTTTGGTTCTGATTTTGAATAACATACTTCTCACAAATGATAACTATTAGACATCTCCTGCAGATGTGTGCTGTGGAAGGATTCTAGCCGGGTGGGGTGAACACCTGCAGCCTGTGGAGACAAGCAGACAGTAGACACTACTGTCTACTAAGGGCCTAAGGTACGATGGGGTTCTGGTGGCTGAGCCAGGGTTGTAAGTCCACATCTATGAGCTGGAAGGGACCTTGAAGGGTCACCAAATCCATCTGCTCTGCCCTCAGCAGAAATGCTTTTCCACTCTCCCAGACAGGCTTGCCTATTTTTAAAGTCCTTCAGGGAAAGTAATTCTGTGTGTAGCTTCCACACTAGTGCTCTTGTTCTTACAGAATGGGCCTCCTTGAGGCTTAGACAACATCCTTAAAGGACAGGACTTACATTTTTTTCCATCCAGTTTTTAAGGAGGACTTACAGGAGTGAGGCAGGCTTCTTTCTGTTTAAATGATTTTGTTAATATACTCACACCTCAGGATTCTTTTCTTTTTTCTAATCTAACTTTAAAAAGTCTAATGTGTACAAATAGAAATATTGTTACAATATCAATAATGGTAAATAAGTAAACATTTGATTTCATGAACCATACATCATAACAATAATATATTTTTAATTAAATTTATTTTCCATAGACCTGATTTTCAAGGAAATAATTTAGGTAGTCTTTTTAGTCACTTAAATTTCTTTCTTCATTATTATGTGTTAAACATTTATTATAGAATACCAACTCAAACATTGCTGAAGAATTAAAGAAAGAAAATATCTCTTCCCTCTCTTTTATTGTTCTCAAGTCCTCAAATACAGTCTGTATTTATAACTTTGATTCTGGTTTTTATTTCAGATTTTAGTCTACTTAAAATCAAGTATACATTCATACAGATACACATACATATATTCTTCTCACAAAAATTAGATTTATACTCCCATTTGATGATATTTTTGAAAGTAAAAGAATGTTATTTATAGAAAATAGCAAAGAATAAACAAAATTTCTAAAAAAAATCTATAATTCCATTGCTCACATCTTGATGTTTGCCAAATTTCTTGGACATTTTATCTACACATATATGTTATCATATGTCATTAAATCTTTTAATGAGTGTATGTGAATGTGTGTAATATGTGTGTATGTGTGTGTGTTCAACAATGTGTGCACAATCATGTGCTCATGGTAGTTAAAAGTTAACATCTACTGCCTTCCTCTATTGCTTTTCACACTAATGTTTCTTTGCTAAGGTCTCTCACTGAAGCTGGAGCTCACTAATCGGCTGAATAAATGTCCACCTGTTTTGACCTTCCTAAGCACTAGGAGTACATGTATGTGCTACCACTCCCAGCCTTTTACACAGGCACTGGAGATCTGCACTCACGTCTTCATGCTTGTCTGGTAAGCACTTTGCTGACGAATTTATCCCATCAGTCACTATCACTGCTTTTTCACTCTCCCCTTACTTGATCAGTTTGGAACATCTCAACCTGTTAATATTTTTCTTGTAAAGTGAGTCCCAACTAAATGTAGCTCTCCCATCAGTTTCTACATAAGAGAAAAAGAGAATAATAGAAAAAGATATAGTCTTGGAAGGAATAGCAAACGAACTAGGCAATGGGGCATGTAAAATATTTCTAGGGGAAAGAGAGAGAATAGCATCATACCCACAAAGTGCTAATAAACAGGGCTTGTTCTGCTGGTCAAAGTACAGGGTCTCTCTTGAGAGATTCTCAAATCCTCTGCTCATCACGAATGTATCAGATTAAATGTGCTGATGTTAGTGCATTAGATAATTGAAGTGTGGGCCAGTATTCCTTCTCTTTTCTTTCTTGGCCAGTATTCAGTATTGATGTCTTCCCATGCCAAAGAAACCAATGGCTAAGTGTCATTAACCTGTGTTCTACTTGAAGATGGATAATTCTTTTTATCCTCTCTCATTTAATTTTATTAATCATCTGATATAAAACCTGCCATGGTGTAGTTTCTGTCCCACCCAGTCCAGTAGTTGTTCAGCTTCAAATAGACACACAGAGGCTTATATTAATCATAAACTGTTTGGCCTACAGTTCAAACTTATCACTAACCAGCTCTAATAAATTCACCCAAAATTCTTGTCTATATATAGCCCCTTGGCTTGGTACATTTTCTCAGTGAGGCATTCTCATCTTACTTCCTCTATGTCTGGCTGGTGACTGAGTCTCTGCGTTTCCTCTTCCCCGGATTCTTGTAGTCTGGTTGCCCCACCTATACTTCCTGTCTGGCTGCTGGCCAATCTGCATTTTATTGAACCTCTATGAGTGAAAAATGTTTTCAGTCTACAAGAACATTATCTCACAGCACCATGGATAAGTCTTCCCACCAGTTCTTTGTGCATTTGATTTAGAGACTGGATCATACAAAAGATGATGATGATGATATAATAATAATAATAATAATAATAATAATAATAATAATAATAATAATAGCAAAGTGTTCATATTGAAAATACCCTGGGAAGCAGAGACTTTGGAATATCTTTCTTTAGAAGCTAGATGAATTATACACATTATCTACCTTTCCACTCTTACAAACTCACACCATTTTCCTTAAATTAACTCAGGCACAGCATCCAGTTTTGTTTTGCTTTGTTTATTTGTTTTTAACAACAACAACAACAACAACAACAAAACCATAGGATTTTATTTCCATCCCATTGGGAAGGGCTCAGCAGGGCAGGGAGCATGCTCTCATAGAGGAAAGAGGCCTCTACTGTACTTGCAGCCGATGATAACAGGTTGTGTAGCAGCACAATGACTGAGTCCCCACGCAGGAACATCTTGGAGATGTAGCAGTTCTCGTTGACAGGCTTGGAATTCTTGCCCTGGCTGGTCTTGAGGACCTCAGTCTACATCTCCTTTACATTCTCCAGCACCATGTTGCAGTGCCTGTCAAAGGTCTTCACCCAGGAGCCTATTGTTGGTGGGCAGTTAATGAGAACATGTATGTTGTTCTTGACTGGCTGTGTGAGCACTGACAGGGGACCTGTGTTGAATTCTTCTTCCTACTGCTTCTGCAGCTTCTCTAGGGTCATCTCACTCTTGGGTTTATTGAGGAGACTCTAATAAGTAGCAGATGCCTAGTCTCCATCTTTGGCTCATCTCCTTCCAGATGTCTCAACATGAAAATAACCCTCCAATAGTACATCATGATGAGTGCCTATAATGCCAGATCTGGGGAAGCATCTTCCTATGCTGTAGCTTGCTCCACAATGCCGGTTTCTCCCACTTGGTCCTCTCAGCACCCAGGCTTTTCATTAGTCCAGTGGAAAATGTGGAGACCTGTGATGTTCTTTAAGTCACTCCCTGAGCCTTTGGCTAGTGACTAATGATCACTGTCACAGTTTGGGTCAAATTCTTAACTCCGCCTCTGTTGCCATTTCTGCTCAACAGGCCTACGATCTAGGTTTTCAAACCATGGGGTTGTAACATCCCAGCTTCCAAAGCCCTTTCTTTATTTTCCTCATTTTATCACAGAATAAAGATTTCTGTTCAATTTGTTTCTTCTAATCTCTGGCAAATGGCTGCATCTGACACAAAAACTGAAATTAGTCACTGCATGTTTGGCTTGGGCTCAGAAAATTGTCTAGAATTTGTTGGTAGTTGAGGTATTTTTACTGTATATTCTTTTGTCATGATTTAAAAGTTTTTGCTGCCCAAAAATATCTCAAGTAACTATCCATACTTAGTTAGCTTCCTGCATTTCTTTAGGCCATCCCTCATGAGCTTCATTTGTTAAAAATGAACAAGTATTTATTGTGCCTTTCTACACCAGGGGTTGCTCTAAGTGTCATCGACATCAATGAACAGACAGATTTAGCCCTTGCTTCCCCTGAAGCAGCGTTTACATCCCAGTGAGCCATGTGAGACTGCTATGTGTAGTTATTTCATCCCATCAGATACCAAGCTGCTCTTCTTCTACCCTCTCTTGGTTTCATATTGCAGCCTACACCAATGCCATATTTTGTTTATTATCTATACTATTCTTGTACTCTAAGGTTTTTGGAATTTTTCATGTTTTCTTTCTAAATCTACTTAGGTTATAAAGCAAAATTTACATTTATAAAGAAATTGATTTTCCAATATATTCAGTCATAACTGAAGAGTTCTGTGGGCCACCATGCACCACTTTCTCAGTTGATAATTTTAACCTGTTCCTGTTTTTGATTATTTAATGGCTAAGAAAAGCCCTAGGTAAATGAAGGAAAGCATACACATAAAAGCTTCATGACAAGTAGAAATGAACATCCTGGCATAATGAGAAAAAAATTATGTTGTCTATGGAAGTAATTTCAACTTCAAGAATGATGGTGCCTAAAATCAGATGCAAAATTCTGTTCAATGTGGAGATTCCAGAAATTAGTGTCAAGAGTAAATTTCAGCTCTTTTTGGAATTGTCTGGGATGTCCTGTGTATGTTTGTGCTATTTGTATTTCCTTTCTTCTATGCTGTTTCTGGGATCATTGTGCTATTTTAGTTCTTACTTAACCATACTCCCTGTTGAGATGCTAAAATATCTTGAAAGTGGCAGTGCTGAGTTTTTTACATGCCCAGGAGGTGGAAAGTGCAGGGTTGATTTGTAATGACACTTTCCTGTAGAGTAAATTTTTAGCTGTAATGATATTTTGGGCTGCTTGATCCCATTAGATTTGGAAAAGTTTGAATTACCTTAAATAACTTGAACACAAACACTCGTCTGTTACCCCTGAGACATACTCACTGAAGCATGGAAATTAATTCAAATATGCATCTAAGCTTCTTTGCATTTTAATCCAAGGGTTTATAGAATTATTTACTGATATTTGGGAAATGAAACTTATTCCATAAGGAAGGTCTGATCAAGGGTGGAAGCCAGAGCAACCCCATAGCTTAATTTTTATGATAATGTTCCCACTGAAGTAGGTTCTACTTCTCCACTGCTTATACCACAGGCGTGGATGTGACTGTTTCAATCAATGCAATATGCTAGGAATGCATTTTAAGTATAGATCTTTAAAAATATTTACTGATCTTCATTTTACATGTGTGAATGCTTGGCTATGTATATGTATGTACATTATGTGTTTGCCAGGCACCTGAAGAGGCCAGACAAGGGCGCCACATGCCCTGGAACTTTGGGTATGGATGGTTTCAAGCTTACATAAGGTCTCTAGGAACCAATCCCAGGTCTTCTGCAGGATCAGTAAGAGCACTTAACTGCTAAACCTTGTCTCCAGTCCCTAGATAAAACCCTTAAGTAGTTTGGAAGTTTTGTTTCTGTGTAAAGAAATGAATGTGAAAAAAAGAAATGACAAAAAATGTAATGTACAATTAGGAAATATAGATTGTTAATAGATAATCATCTATAGTAGTTTAGTTTGTAGTCATATTAGATTTTCTAAGTATGCATAAATATATTTTAGATAGGCATTCTTCATATCTTTCAAAGACTGCAGAATATGGCATTTAAATGTTTTAATATCTTAGGGATTTTCATGACAATGAGACATATCTGCTCCTGGCAGCACCAAGCTACTTCCTGAAGAAGATGGGCATCGAAGAGGCTCCTTATGGAGTTTGCTAGCCATTTGGGCAAGAAACTGCTCTTGCCTGGACTGCTTAAATGGATACAAAGAACCCGCAGAAAGAGGACTGCTGAATTTGCCTAAAGGTGAGATGATCCTTCAGGGTTCCTGATTCATAAAAGAGTCTGCGAGACATTCTGCAGGACACAAAAGAAAGTGACTGAACTGTCTTTGAATTTTCCTGCTTCATGGAAATGTCTGCTGGACGCTATGGGCCTGTAGGCTGAAGATGGATGCTCCAACGGTAAAGAGGAACTTTGGGTGACTGTCCAGGCAGCGAGATGTCTATCACTTGTAGAGTTTTAGAAGTTGCTTATTTCTTATTTACTTAGGTAATATTATATCCTTCTGGAGTCTTTGATGGAATTGAAGAATGGATAGTTGTAGTTTTAGTTTTCCTTAGTTATGATAAAACATAAAACAGATCTAAATATGGTAACTGTAATTCTTACTTGATAACTGTTTTGTTATATGTAATTTTAGTATGTTAAAATGAAAGCCTTTCCTTTTTGTTTAAACAAAAAAAGGGGAAATGAAAAAAAAAGATTAAATGAAAAAAAAAGATGTATTTCTATGCTCATGTAGCACATACGACTTGGTTAACAATGTACCTAGAGCAAATAATTCTGGATTTCAGTTGTATTCTGTCTTTAAAGGTGATTTAATTTCTGAAAAAAAAAGAAATTAATACCTAAATAATCCACTAGATAGACAATATAGAGACTATGACAAGGCATGAAGAGGAAGTAGTGCTGAACTAAGGCCAATCTTCCAGCTGTCTGTGAACAGACAGGCATGTGACTGAAGATGTCCACTTGGAACTGGGTGCTGTTCCTTTTGCTACAGCTGTTGCAAAGTGGTTTGGAGACAAATCATAGAGCTAAGCCCACCTCAAATTCTGTCACACAAAACTGAGAGGAAATTGAAGTGGCTGCTGTAAGTCACTAAGTTAGGGGGGAGTAGATGAAGAAATTGGAAACTCTTTGAATGCAGCATTCTACTTTTAAAACCCAAGCTGCTTCAAGGTTTAGGGAACTCCAATGGAGAGGAGGCAGAAAGATTGTAAGAACCATAGAGGATGAGTGGCTTGAAGGAAACACTGTCTTCCAGACACAACAGAAACAAAGCACATGTGAACTCAGAGATTGTGGCAGCATACACAGGGCCTGCACAGGTCCAGGACAGGTTGGATCTGATCCCTGAGAGAGCCAGGTGATCATGGGATTCCACTCCTAATCAAGAAGCTATCTTCAATTGACGCCTGCTTAAAGGAAAAATTGGTTTGCTCAGGTAGAATCTCTTGGGAATATATTAACCACACTTAAGGCCAGGACACATGTCCAGCAGCAGATGGCCAACACAAAACAAACTCAATGATATTTTTGCGTAATTTTTGTCTCATATTGCTTTGTTTGGACATTTTTTTGTCTTACTGGTTGTTTTCTTGTATACTATGGTTTTTGATAATTTATTTTTGTGGGTTTTGTTTGTAGATGTGTGTGATGTGTGTGTATTCTGTTTTCTCTACATTTTTATTCTGCTTTCTTTGTTTTTGTTTTTGTCTGCCTATTCGTTTATTTTCTAAGAGTGAAAGGGTGTGGATTCGGTGGGATGTGAAGAGGATTTTGGAGGAACTGAAATCGGGAAAAGAGTGATTAAAGTCTATCTTATGAAAACATTTTAATTAAAACATTCTACTACATAAAATAACATAATACTGACATCATAGAATGTAATCACATATTTGTAAAATATGCTTTGGTTATTCTGTCCCCAGCACTCTCCATATCTCCTTCACAACCTCATCATCTCCTCCTCCATACTAGTTTCTTCTTCATATCTCATATATAACTATTTGTCTTGTTTTGTGAGTCATTTATTTTAACCATGGTCATGTGTATGACCAGTGGATTGAGGCTATTTATTGGGGCCTGGTGGAGTCATCCATTAGTACACAACAGAAGAAGACAAAAATATCCCCATTTCTCAAATCTATCACTGTTAGATAGTTCTCTCTCCCCTTCTTCCACCCATGCATGACTCTTGAGAGGCTTATTATTCACCCCCTTTCTCTCTCTCTCTCTCTCTCTCTCTCTCTCTCT
>JAQHUG010000068.1:8655278-8730424 GCA_028555095.1 Dicrostonyx torquatus | reverse complement strand
TCTTTCTCTCTCTCTCTCTCTCTCTCTCTCTCTCTCTCTCCCTCTCTCTTTCTTTTGTCCTTCCTTCCTTCTTTTCCACCTATCTTTTCTCATTTTACATACCAATTTCAGTTTCCACTTCCTTCCCTCCTCTTGTTCCCTCCACTTTCTCCCCCATCTGATCCCCATCTACTCCTCAGAGTGGGTAAGGCTTCCCATGGGGTGTCAACCTGATGAAGAGTTTGAAATGACCATTTAGCAGTCTCAGTTTCTAGCTGAGTGGATACTTTTGAGGGGATCCCAGTAGAAAAACTTCATCTTGTAATATACAAACTTTAACAGGTAGGGGCTAAAGTTATGTAAAGGATGAAAACAAACATTCTGTGAGATATTTCTCTTTATTTTTTATTTATTTTACATCCCTACCAGGTTTTCCCTACCTCCTCTCCTCGAAACCCCTCCTCACATATCCCCTGTGCTCCCTCCCCAATTTTCTCCTCCTCCATTTGTGATCAGAAAAGGGCAGAGCTTCCATGTATGTCAACAAAATATGGCATATCAAGTTGCAGTAAGACTAAGAACCTTTCTCCCTTAGTATTAAGGCTGGGCAAGGCAACCTAACATAAGGAATAGGGCCTCAAACTGCAGCAAAAGAATCAAAGACAGCCCCTGCTCCCACTGTTAAGAGTCCTACAAGAAGACACAATGGTCATATACATTCTGAGAACCTAGGTCAGTTTCATGCAGGTGCCCTGATTGTCAATTCAGTCTCTAGGAGACCCTACGAGCCTCTATGAGTATTATTTGATAATGTATTTTTTTAATCTCTTGGTTCCTACATTCCTTCATCCTTCTCTTCTGCAGGATTCCCAGAGTTCATCCTAATGTTTGCCTGTGAGTCTGTGCATCTGTTTCCATCATTTGCTGGAGAAGCCTCTCTGATGACCACTGGGCTAGGCAACAATCTTTGAGTATAGCAGAATATTATTTACATTTTATTTTATTTCTCCAGTCATATCTCTGAGCTATCCAGTCTCTGGGTCCTGTCACTCCAGAAAGTGTCGGGATGGGCTCATTCTCATGGCATGGCTTTAAGGTTAGAACAGTCATTGATTGGTTACTCCCAATATCTTTGTGCCACCCTTATCCCAGCACATTACCATAGGCAGGACAGACTGAAGGAAGAAAGTTATATGGCTGGGTCGCTATCCCAGTCTCTCAGTTGGAAGTTTTGCCTGGTCCTAAGAGGAGATGGCCAGTTCAGGTTAAATATCTCCTATTGCTTGAAGTATTTATAGGGGTTGTGCTTGTAGATTCCTGAAAGTTCCCCTTGCACCAGGTGTCTACCTCAGCCATAGATGCCTACCTTCCAATTGTCTCTTTCACTACTCTCTGCCTCAATCTCTTCCCAACTGACACCTCATATTCTCATCCCTACCTGCCCTGAGTCCACCCATGGAATCTCCTTATCTCCCCTCAGCCCTTCTTGTTACCCAGTCTCTCTGGGTCTAGATTGGTCTGGATTGTCACATGGTTATCCTTTACACCTAACATCCACTTATAAATGAGGTCATACCATGTTTGTCTCTCTCAGTCTGTGTTACCTCAGGGTGACTTTTTTCTAGATAAATCCATTTTCCTGCCAATTTTATGATGGCATTGTTTTTTAACAGCTGAGCAATTCTCTACTGTGTAAATGTAGCACATTTTCTTTATCTATTCTTTGGTTGAAGGACATCTAGGCAGTTTCCAAGTTCTGGATATTATGAATAAAGATGATATTAACATAGTTGAGCAGGGGTCATTGTGGTATGATTGAGTATACTTTGGGTATATGCCCATGGATGGTATAGCTGGGTCTTGGCTAGATTGATTCCCAATTTTCTGAGAAAACTGCATATTGGTTTCCAAAGTGGCTGAACAAGTTTGCACATCCACCCGCAATGGGAGCATGTTTTCCTTGCTCTATAGCCTCTCCAGCATGAGCTGTCACTTGTGTTTTTGATCTTAACCATTCTGACAGATATAAGATGGAAACTCAGAGTTGTTTTGATTTGCATTTCCTTGATGGCTAAGGATGCTGAACATTTTTTAAAAGTGTTTCTCAGCCATTTGAGATTTTTCTATTGAGAATTCTGATTAGATTTCCATTTTTAAATTGGATTGCTGGATTTTTAAAATTATTTTTCATTTTTTCTTTTATTTTACATTCCAACCACAGTTCTCCTTCCCACCCCTCCTCCTTCTTGCCTCAATTCTCCTCCAGCCAAGCCCCCATTCATTCCTCCCAATGGGTAGGGCTCCTATGGGAAGTCAACAAAGTCTGGCACATTAAGTTGGGGCAGGACCAAGCTCCTCCCCCTGCATTAAGGTTGAGCATGGTATCCCACCATAGGGAACAGGCTTCAGCAAGCTAGCTCATGCATCAAGGATAGATCCTGATCATACTTCCAGGGGCCCCTCATATAGTTCAAGCTTCACCACTGACTACCACATATGGAGGGTCTATTTCAGTCCCATGAAGACTCCACATCTGTCAGTCTAGAGTTCATGAATTTTCATGAGCTTGGTTCAGGTGTCTGTAGATTCTTCATCTTGATCTTGAACACCCTTGCTCATATATTCTCTGTTCCCTCTCTTTGGATTCCTGAAGCTCAGCCTAGTGCCTGTTTGTGGATCTCTGCATGTGGTTCCATTAGTTATTGGATGAAGGCTCTATGATGATAGTTGGGCATTCACCAATCTGATTACAGAGGAAGGCCACTTAGATCTACTTCTCCACTACTGTTAGGAGTCTTAGCTGGGGCCATCCTTGTGCGTTCTTGGGAATTTCCCTAGCACCAGGTTTTTCCCTAATCCCACAGCGGCTCTCTCTTTCATTGCTCTCTCACTCTGTCCCTCTCCCTCCTCGACCATCCCATTCTCTCATGTTTCCATCCTCCATTTCCTTTCTCTACCGCCTTCCTACCCCCATGCCCCCAAATTACCCAGGAGATCTCATCTAATTCCACTTCCCATGGGTATCTATGTTTCTGTCTTAGAGTCTTTCTTGTTACCTAGCTTCTCTGGAGTTGGGGATTGTAGTCTGGTTATCCTTTGCTTTCCATCTATTATCCACTTTAGAGTGAGTACATACATGTTTATCTTTCTAAAGTGAGTACATACATGTTTATCTTTCTAAGTCTAGATTACCTCACTCAGGATGATTTTTTCTAGTTCCATTCATTTGCCTGCAAATTTCATGATGTCATTTTTTACAGCTGAGTAGTACTCTATTATGTGAATAAACGAACCCCACATTTTCTTTATCCATTCTTTGGTTGCGGGGCATCTAGGTTGTTTCTTGGATCTGGCTATTACAAATAATGCTTCTATAAACAGGAAATTCCTTTTATTTATTGTTTCTTTCAGTGTCTGTGCTACTGGTGTTATATTTAGGAAGTTGTCTCCTGTGCCAATGCATTCAAGGCTACTTCCCAGTTTCTTTTCTATAAGGTTCAGTGCAGGTGGATTTATATTGAGGTCATTGATCCACTTGCACTTGAGTTTTGTGTCTTTTTAATTGGATTATTTTATATTTTGATGTCTAGTTCTCTGAGTTCTTTATATACTTTGGAGACAGTCTTCTATCAGATGTGGATGAAGATCTTTTCCCATTCTGTAGGCTACCATTTTGTCCTGTTGACTGTGCCCTTCATCTTCCAGAAGTTTTTAGTTTCATTAAATCTCATTTATTATCAATCTTAGTGTCTGCACTATTGATTTTCTATTCAGGAAGGTGTCTCCTGTACTAATGCATGCAAGGCTATTTCCCACTTTCTCTTCTGTTAGAGTCAATGTATTGGAATTATGTTAAGACCTTTGATACACTTGGACTTGAGAACTGTGCAGCGTGATAGATAATGGATCTATTTTCATTCTCCTACAGACCGACATCCAGTTAAACCAGCAACACTTGTTGAAGATGCTTCCATCTTTTCAATCGTATAATTTTGGCTTCTTTGTCAAAAATCAGGTGTCTATAGGTGTGTGGATTTACTCTGAGTCTTTGATTTGATTACTTTAATCCACCTCTCTGTTTTTATGCCAACACCAAGGAGTTTAATTACTATAGTTCTGTAGTACAGCTTGAAACCAGGGATGGTGATACTTCTGGATGTTCTTTTACTGTACAAGATTGTTTTAGCTATTCTGAGTTTTTTGTTTTTCCATATGAAGTTGATTATTGTTCTTTCACGTTCTGTAAAGAATTGTTTTGGGCTGGGCAGTGGTGGCGCACGCCTTTAATCCCAGCACTCGGGAGGCAGAGGCAGGCGGATCTTTATGAGTTAGAGACCAGCCTGGTCTACAAGAGCTAGTTCTGGCACAGGCTCCAAAGCCACAGAGAAACCCTGTCTCGAAAAAACCAAAAAAAAAAAAAAGAATTGTTTTGGAATTTTAATGGGGCTTGCTTTGAATCTGTATATTGCTATTTTTTTGTATTATTGTTGTTTTTGCTGTGTGAGTATGGGGAATCTTTCTATCTTCTTATCTTCCCCAATTTTCTTCTTTCAAGACTTGTAGTTCTTGTCATACAGGTCTTTCACATACTTGACTAGAGGTACACCAAGATATTTTACATTATTTATGCCTATATGAAGGATATTGTTTCCATGATTTCTTTCTCTGCTTGTTTTTGTTTGTATATAGGAGGGCTACTGATTTTTTTGAATCAATTTTGTATCCAAACTTCACAGTTTGTTAGCTGTAGGAGTTTCCTGGTAGAATCTTTGGAGTTGTTTATGTGTACTATAGTATCCTTTTGAATAATGATACTTTGACTCCTGAGATATTTAGAAGAATAATGAGAGATGATACACTTTGTACTCCTGGGACTTGGACTTCTCTTTGGCACAAGTGAAATATATTTCAGTAATTTCTCTAATGGCATTAACTACTTTCTTGAGGACAGGTCCCCAGCCTCACTAAGGAAGTTCTTTCAATATATAATAAGGAAGATATTATAACTGTTCTACAACTGCCTATTATTTGATTTTACTAGTTTAATTACTTTTAGAAGACAAAATGTATAAGAGGAACAGTGAAATTTAGGGGCAAGAGAAGACCAGTTCATATATAAATTATTTCTTTGAGCAGAAACGATGTTGTATTTGATAGTAAAATCACATATGAAGTATTAAATAAGATAACATTGTAGTGATTTGAATAAGAATGGCCCCCACAGGTATATATGTTTGAATGCTGGTACCCTGTTAATAGAACTATTTGGGAGGAATTAGGATGTGGCCTTATTGGAATGGTTGTGATCATGTTGAGGAGGTGTGTGACTGGGACCGGGCTTCGAGGTTTGAAATGACCATCCCAGGCCCTGTCTCTTTTTGCCCTGATGCATGCAGATCAGTATGTAAGTAAGTTCTTAGCTACTGCTCCAGGACCACACTTACTTGCTGCCATGCTTCCCACCCTTCTGAAACTGTAAGCAAGTCCCCAGTAAAATATTCTCTTCTAATCTGCCTTGGTCATTGTGTGTGAGCACAACAGCAGGCACCCTAACTAAATTGTGTATGATGGTATGTTTACAAACAGATGGTGGATAGGGCCAGAAATTCCAAAGCTAGAAGACCTCCTGATTTCAGGAAGGAAAAAAGAATCACATAATCTTTATGTCACTAGGTGACATTATGGCATTCAGGATTGTGATGTTATATCAGGGATACAGGATCTGTTTCTGTTGCTGCATCCAAGTTGGCCTTGGTGAGGGAAAGCTCCTATAGTTTAGCTTATGTGTAACCCCTCTCCTTTTTGAGCACTATTTAGCTGGATACATATGGAATCTTTATGAAAGCAGAATAATTGGCTTCCATATGTGCTTTGTCTCATTCATTCACTTTTTAGGACAATATTTCTTAGAGAGAGAATTCTCATTGAACGTTTATATAACACCAAATATCTTATTTGTCTGTTCTACATAGTTCTTTGTTGAATCAACCCATTTTGACTTCTCCAAATTCATCCTTAGAAAAATGTGTTCTATTTTGTCACACCACTGCCCATGGCCTATGATAAAAGGTGGACCTTTATATCAAGACTCTTCTCACCTGAGTGAATGACATGCCCCTTTTTTTCCACTTCCATATTCTGTGCCCATGCAGAGTTATGGTCATCAACTCATGATTAGTGCCCCTAATATTGTGTAGTGATTTCTGTAAGACAAATCTTAATCTTTTTCTTACTTAGGCAGTAAATTCTTTACAGACTTCAGCAGTCCCCTGTACAAAGGAAATAAAGCTGCACCAAAGGATCATGCTTAGGAAATCAGCCACAAATGGAATCAACAACTGGTGGTTTGAATCAGCGCCCTTCTTTAACCAGCTTCACCATTAACCAAGCACTAAAGAGACAAGAATATGTTCCGTTCTCCATTCTACATACTTGATAGTGAAGCTAATCTGTAGGATTCCTTCAGGATTGTGCCTTAACTTTAGTTTCACATTTTGGGAATATGTACATGTTTATATTGAATCCTTCCACCTTATATTTATTAATTTATTGTAATGCATTAACACATATTAAAAAATTAAGAAAATTTACATATACATATATGTACACACATACATATATCATGTACTTTTGCTATTCATATTTTCTTCTCTTTACTGCTTTTTCCTGGTTCTTTGTAGCTCTCTTACATACAGTTCTTTCTGTCTTTATTTATGGTTTTACTTTTTCATTTCTGCATATTACAGAAAACACACAATACTTAGCTTTCTGTATCTGGGTTTTGTTAACCATAATGTTCTCAGTTTCATCTGTCTTCCTATATATTTGATTTACTTTTGATTGAATAGTAATCCATTGTAAATAAATGTCAATTTTTAAAAATCTATTCTCTTAGCTGTTTCTATATGTCAGTTATTATGCATAGTTCTGCAATGGCTATTGATATCCAGTCATCTTTTCTGAGTAAGATAAATAATAGTAGTTTTGTTCTGTGTATTTTTAGTAACCTCATATGGCTGTTCATTCCCATCTAGCATATATTTCTAACTGCACAGATCACAGAGACACCAAGAATAACAATATTAGAAATCAGTTGTAACTGCCCAAACAAGACTTTTGTTTGGAAATAACAAGATAGTTTGGAGGTTTAACACTTTATGGTAGAAATGACTTTCTGCCAAAATTCTATTAATATTCTGACACCAACCCCATTATTTTCCACTCCATGCAATCACTCAGACTCAGATATGGTATTGGTGTTAATTCTGATCCATTGTTAATAATTCTTGAATGCTCTACAGTTTTCTTTATAATTCCTCAATTTACATTTTAATTGTCACAGGTCTCTCTCGAGAGAGAGCTGGAAGAGAACTAACATGTTGATACATGACTGAAATCTCATCATTTCTTCATTCTGTAGTTTGTGAAGAGTAAACTAGTAATTGGACAATGTATATTACTCTCTTAAAGTGTTTCAAGTCTATACCCTGATCAATAGACTGAGAATTATTTTGGTTATGCCAGTCAAGTAGAACTTATTTGTACTTCAGTTAGGGACTCCCAATCAATTCATGCTGTCATTGTTACCAGAAGATATAAATCCTTCACATGAGCTTTCCAAATCTCTTTCTATAATGGTACCCATAAAACTATCAATGATTTTTTAATTTAAATAATCTTTCTCATTTTACATACCAATCCCAGTTCCCTCTCCCTCCCCTCCTCCTGCTCTTCCCACCTTCTAGTCACCCCACCCCACATCCATTCTTCAGAGAGGGTAAGACTTTCAATGGGGAGTCACAAAATCTGGCACATCATTTGAGGCAGGACCACGTACTCAAAATTCTACCCAGAGCAAAAAGAAAGCAAAAGGAGATCAAGGGGATACAAATTGGAAAGGAGGAAGTCAAATTTTCACTATTTGCAGTTGATATGATAGTATTTAAGTGACTCTAAAATCTCTGCCAGGGAACTCCCACAGCTGATAAACATCTTCAGTAATTTGGCAGGATACAAGATCAACTAAAAAAAATTAGTAGCCTTTCTATATACAAATGATATGAGATAGAAATAAAGAGAAACATCACCCTTTACAATAGCCACAAACACAATGAAATATCTTGGAGTAACACTAACCAAAAAAAAAAAATGAAAGACGTGTATGATAAGAACTTTGCATCTCTGAAGAAAGAAACTAAAGTGGAAATATCAGAAAATGGAAATATCTCTCATGCTTTTAGACAGGAAGGATCAACATAGTAAAAATGGCAATCTTACCAAAAGTAATCCACAGATTCAATGAAATCCCCATCAAAATTTCAACACAATTTTTCATAGACCTCGAAAGAACAATACTCAACTTCATATGGAAAAACAAGAAACCCAGTATAGCCAAGTCAATCCCGTATGATAAAGAAACTTCCAGATGCTACACCTTTCCTGATGTCAAGTTCTATTATAGAGCTACATTAATAAAAACAGCTTGATATTAGCATAGAAACAGAGAGGTTGACCAATGAAATTGAATTGAAAAGCCTGATATTAATCAACATATCTATGAACACCTGATTTTTGACAAAGAATCTATAATTATACAATAGAAAACAGAAGCATCTTCAAAAAATTGTGCTGGCATAACTGGATATAAACAAGTAGAATAATGCAAATACATCCATATCTATCCCCCTGTCCAAAAACTATCACTGAGTTTTAAAAGTCACTTAGCATCTATCATCTCCAAGACTTTGAAATTAAGAGGCCCTTTTCTACTGACATGTCTCCCAAAGGCATCTTTGTTTTATAGAAAACAGTTGCAAAGTTACTTTTTGCAGTATACTGGTATGCTTCTCATTAGTGCATTCTTGTTAATAAAACGTTGTTTTTTTTTTAATTTTTTGAGGTCCCTTGTAAAACATGTTGGGGTTTTGTCTATGAGTAATACAGAAAAAAATTTATTACACTATTTGAGTTCCTTATGCTTTTCAATTATTTCTTCTACATTAAGCCAACAATATTAGACTTTAAAAATGTATTTAGCAGGGTCCACTGTTGGGTTCAAATTATTTTCTTTTTTAAAATTGATTTTGTTGATCTATACATTTTTCCTGATCCCCTCCTTTTCTTTTCCCTCCCCTTAAAGCCTGTCACATGGTCTCCATGCTCCCAATTTACTCAGGAGATCTTGTCTTTTTCTACTTCCCATGTAGATTAGATCCATGTATATCTCTCTTAGGGTCCTCATTGTTGTCTAGGTTCTCTGGCATTGTGATTTGTGGGCTAGTTTTCTTTGCTTTATGTTTAATCCTCAGGTAGTTATTGGTGTTAGCATTCTTAAACTGGAGTCATTGGCAAAAACCTTGAGACTGAGCAGTATTGACCCTCTATCTTTTCTGGCACATAGTCCTAGATCCTTTGTTTAATCAACTTTCATTAGTCAAGTGTGGAAATAATCTTGATGTATCTGCTTTATCTCTTGGTTTTATTTTGGTCTTTTTTATTAAAGCATATTGACATATGATTGTAAGTAAAGGCTTGATGTCAAAGAGGTTGTGAATGGGGTGGGGTAAGAGTAACAGCACCTGTTTCTTTTAAGACCACTTCATCAAGTGACTTTATTATTTTTTTAATTTTGGTATGTGTGTAGGAGGGGGCATACACATATGTTCCTATGTGTGTAAATGTGTATTTGAATGAAAGTACACTTGTGAGTCAGAGGACAACCTATGGCATCATTCCTGAGTCACTATCTATTTCTATCTATTTTGGGGACAGGGTTTCTCATTGACCTGGAGCTCAACTAATAGGCTAGATTGACTAGCCAGCAATTCAGGGAACTACCTTTGCCTTCACAGAAATGGGATTAAAAGTACGTGCCAGCTCTGGGCGGTGGTGGCACACGCCTTTAATCCCAGTACTCAGGAGGCAGAGGCAGGCGGATCTCTGCCAGTTCGAGGCCAGCCTGGTTTACAATAGCTAGTTTCAGGACAAGTTCCAAAACAACACAGAAACCCCTGTCTCATAAAAAATCAAAAAAACCAAACCACCAAACAAAAAGTACATGCCAGCATCTGTTGTGGGTTCTGGCAGTTGATCTCTGGTTCTCTTCATGATTGTTAGGAAAGCACATGGCTGATACCACCTCTTTAATGATTTAAAACAAAGAATGATTTTTTTCCAAAAGATATTTGTTAGAAAGTGGCTTTTCAGAGAGATTGGAAATTGAAAGTACCTGTTGGCTCCTCTAAATTGTCACATAGACATCCATTTCATTCTCAGCATTGTACTACTTCATATTTTGTTCTCTAACAAACTGATGATTTGGGGAAAAAAGAAATTGAATAACTTTGTTTAATTCCTTAACCAAAAGGATCAACTTGGTATGTTCTTGGTATGTTACAGCTTGTGGTAATAATTCCTGATCCATCAAATCATCTTTAAATGCTCATACCATTAATATTGTTATAAAATATAGAAATTGATTCAATCTTTATTCAGTCAACAATTTATTTCATGTTCCCATCAATACAATTAATTAATAATTTATCAGTGATGAATTATATAATGTTTCATTGTTGTGCTATGTATGTAAAAATCTGCTATTTATCAAGACATAACAGCGTTACCAAGGCATATGAGGAAAAAGCTCTTCCTGGCCTGTGGTGAACTCTGTACTGATGTATTTTCTGCCCCAACTTGTTACATAATGTACATGTTTCACTTTAGTGAGATATAAGCATGTGAGGAAGGATTTTGAAATAAATTACAACTATAGCAGGATCTCTAGTATGAGAAATGTACTCAGATACTAGGTACCTGAATGATGCTATACATTCCACACCATCATGCTCTGTAAATATGTGGATAAAAGTATCAAGGTAGACACAAGGTGAAATATAGCTAAAATCAATGGCAGAAAGACATGTGTGAGGCAAGAATTATCTATATAACTTCAGGCCAAATTTGCTCTGAAGAAAACAATGTGATAGGGTCTTATGGGGCCAACATATTGTAACTTTGAAAAAATTTTCTGATATAAGGTCATGGTGCAAATGGTTTATGGATTGTTTACAGAGAATTCAAATAAATGAAAAATAAACACCCAGTTTTATTTCTCTTCTTTCACTTTTATATGTATGGGAGGGATATCAATGGCATAGCTTATGTATGTAAAATATACATATAACCTATAGGGCATACTTTTAAGGGCATAAGAAGACAGTGACAATGGTACTTATGACTGAGGTCATAAGGCTTTCATTAGACCCATCACACATTGCCCTTTTCAGACACTTATAGGAGATCATCATCTGTACTCCCTTATAGCCTGTGCATCACTGCTTAGCTGTTAGAAGATTGACAAATGTCATGACCAATCATTAAAACACAATCTGAAGTGAGGTGGGTTGCTGCCATGTTATGAATTTGTGTTCACCTGCTTGTCAGTTTCAGGTGACAGTTTTGTGAATATGAATGCCAGTTATTCTGGAGTTACAGTGTGTTGTTGACAATATCATTCAGGGCCTTCCACAACTGGCAGTAACTCACTATGCACCAGGAGAAGCAGGCCATTACACTTGAGTACATTTTCCTTGAAGCAGATGGATAACTTTCATGAACACACTCAGGAAAAATGCCCATTTGGTCTTACTAACATAACTGACATCAGGTTAGATTCATGCATTAAATTATTCATTTTTTTGTCAAGTCTCCTTTTAAGCCACCTATAGGATTCCTTTTTGTACCAGGCCATGTTTTTTTTTTTTATCATGTTTTGTATCAATGGCCATGTTTCTTTTTATTGTCCACATAACACCACAGTTACCATTTGTACTTCTATATACTTATAATAGCTTCAATTGTCACAAACCTCTATGAAGTTGAATTTTTTTACCGTAAGTTTTATATATAAAGGTGATGTTAGTCCAGTGGAATTAGCTCTCTTACTTTTAGACAAAAACAAATCAAACCTATGCTTTTCTAAAACCTGTGGTTTTTCATAGTCTAACATACAGGGCTAATATAATTACAAGCGGGAAATTCCTCATTTATTATTTTGCTATTACTCCAGAAGTGCTATATCCTTTGTAATCAAGTTACTCTGTGAAGCTGGATGTGGTAGTTCATGCCTGTAATCACAGTACCTCAGAAGAAAAAGTAGGAGGATTGGCATGTGTTGGAGACTATCCTGTGCAATAAAGTCAGTACCAGGGCAGCCAGGTAGAATCAGTCTCAGAAAACCAAAACTCCAAAAAATTACTCATGATTCATTTTAGGAATTGAGAAATTGTGTAGGTTGAACAAACTCTCAAACCAATTTTACCATTTAAAGAGAAAAATCCCTTTAAAGTAGTTGGAACCAGGGCTGAAAACACAACAAAACAAAGCAACAATTTCTATCTATGTTCATGTCAGAAAGGCTTAACTTAGAATAGCTTTTTGAGTGAAATCATTGACCTCATTTTTCTTCTTGTCCCAAACGTAACCAGTTGGAGATAAAGATGTTTATCCCCAGTCATTTGTTCTGCTATGCAAAATGGCATTATGGACTAGCTGTTTCTATGCCCTATGTGTGCATAGAGGAACTTCTTATGGTTTCTGTACTGCTAATTTCTATGCACCATACTTGCTAATTGGCATGGTAAGGAATGAAGTTCTTTTTTACCCTGTAGGCCCATTTATTTATGTGTTATTGAGTGTTTCAGAGATGGAGTTTAATTTGCTCATAGTAAGAAAGGTATGAATATGCAATTTAGTTCCATTTTTATTTTGTCATGTGTACTACTTAGAGCTGTTTCTCACTAGACTTTGAGATTGCAGGTTGTTCCTGTGCAGGACCTGCCTTGGGCCTGAATATCTTTTGCCTTCCCTTTAACATTCTGAATAGGAAGAAAAGGCTTACTGGGCTTTAACTGTTCCATCTTTTCTGGCTTTATTTTTGCAACAGTGTAGTCAGTAAACCACCCAATTCCTACTGATATGTCTACTATATATTGGAAACCGTGATTGGCATATTTTCCTCACTTTCAAGGAGTTCAGAGTATAGTAGAATCCAAAGATTCTCTCTCCTCTCTCTCTCTCTCTCTCTCTCTCTCTCTCTCTCTCTCTCTCTCTCTCTGTACCTTACAGTGTGTTCACAGCACTGTGTTGCCTCTGGGAAAGGAGGGGCTGTGTCTTGAAAATGAGTCAATAAGTAAAAAGAGAATATTTTGGTAGACAAAGAAGACAGACTTTTCTCTCAAAGTGTGCAGTGGGCTTGAAAGTGTGAGGAACAAAGATTGTTGGAACAACCTGTGAAATCTCAAAGTATTAAGCTTGGGTTAGGATGAGATAGGAAGCAGGAAGGTAGAATAGCATTACATGGGGTTCGGGAATGTCCTTGTATGCTAACTGACCGGACTGGCCAAAGGGAAACTAAACTAAAGTGACTAAGAAATCAAGTGAAAAATATCATTTTCACTTTAAGATTAGGTGCAGATACTATCAAAGAAACACTTTCTGGATGACAGCAGGTAGAATGTGGCAAGGATCATTAAACCATACAATGAGAAAGTCAGTTCTTTTTATATTCTTTAATTTTTATCAGCATTTTGTTTCTCTGACTAAAGTTAGTTCATTTGAATAACTGCAAGATGGGACTTTGAATCAATCTTTTCAGGAAGGTAGATATGAAACCTGACATCCTTCCTTCCTTCCTTCCTTCCTTCCTTCCTTCCTTTCTTTCGTTCTTTCTTTCTTTCTTTCTTTTTCTTTCCTTTCTTGCTTTCTGTTAAGCAATTCACTAGTGATTTATCAGAAGTAGCTAAACTACATCCATCTTCAGAGTGTCCTGGGGGATTCGATCCTTGTCCTTCATTCATATCAGCAATCTTATTAAGGATCAGATGTTTTTTTCTTCCTCCAGATGGTCTCAGGAGAGGAGGGAAATCCTATCTGTTATACAAGGTAGCTCATTGCATAATGGGTCATTGCATATTACTGCAAAGATAGAGGCCAGGAGAGCTTGGAAAGAAGAAAAAATGGCCCTGAAATGTGATGTGTCAGTGGAAAACGGGGAGGCAGAGAACCATGGGAGAAGTGGGGCAACTATTTTTGCTTTCTTCTGCTCAATACTTACTAAGTCTTAACTCTGTAAAATGTTAATGGGATACAATTTTTTTAAAAAAATGCAGGATAGGAAATTTGAAATGTAGAAAGCAAAAGTAAAATGCATCTTTTGAAGAGAGCCCTTTTCTGGCTAGATGTGAGTCAGTTCGTTCAATTTGGCAAACACAGGATTTGTTGAACTTTGCCAGCATGTCCTTGAAGACCTCAGCATTTCCTGGAAGAGTTGTACATGTGAATCACTGGCCGTGATACCATGTGGTTAAACAGATGAATCCAATGCAAGGACAATGTTGCATATTTCCCTGTGTTAAGACCCAGGAAGAGTTTTAAATATAAATATCTCCATGCTTGGGCTAGGGCTTGGTGATGTGAAGGGGTGTGGTCCCTTGGCAACCCAATTGCCAATATATATACCTCTCCTGGGACTCGGTGACCCGGCCCCCTTGGGGGTGGCAGCAGGGTGTGGTCACAGGCCAAGGGACCACACCCCTTCAGTGATGAAGTGGAATTTTTGATAACCAAAGCAGAGGTATTATGGAATTAGGAAATAGAATTGACAAATGGTTGAAAAATGGAGGTGTTTGGTAGATTATAGAAATGATTCTGCTTTTTATAGTTCCAGAATCTAGGAATTCGAGAACATGTTTGTATGATGATAAAAGTGGGGAATCATGTAGATTCTGATGTTACACATGAAAAAAACAAATGGAAGTCTCAGTACACATACACACACACACACGTACATGAACAGTTCATTGGAAGGATGAGTAATATAGTTAGAACCTGGTAATAGAGAAGAGAATTAATTCAAGAAAATGAAGTACTGGGTTACCAGAAACTTTTGGTGGGCTCTTTGGACATGCTCATTAAGTAAACAATGTCAGTGCATATTTCCAAAGCTCAATGTTCACATCACTTTATTACTGATTCAACCTGAATTCAACCCGAACTACTCTTGCTTAGGAGAAAACAGATTCCTTCAATAGGCAGCATCATGTCAAGCTGAACTGATGGAGGTAAGTTGAGAGACTCCAATCAAATGTAGTTGTTTACCAACTACACAGGATGGGTGACAAGTTCCTACTCCAAGTAATAAGTCGAGGCTGTTCTTTTGTGAGATGAGTCTATGAAAATATTATAGACATAGAATCACCAAGGCTTCATGGTCCACAGTCTGTTGAGATGACAGTAAGAATGGAGTCAAAGATAGGTAAGTTTTATCTTAGATGAGTACATGGAAAGTAAGTCTTATAACTGAGTTAGTGTCAGAGGTGAGTGACAAGCCTATTTTGAGAAGTCTGACAAATATGTATGGTGTGAATGTGCCAATGATATGACTAAATATATCCATATATATATATATATATATATATATATCTTAAAATTGTCTAAGAAATTCTCAGAAAGATTTAACAAACATAGTAATCTATATACATCTAATGCAAAAACTTAGTTCCTTATCTGATATAGAAATGCCTCATAAAATAATAAGATAAAACCCCCACAAGTGGTCAAAATGGATGTTAGGGAGGACCATTACTACTTAAGTATTTTAATCACAACTATATTTCAAAGGCTTCTCTCAGAGACATTTTTTAACTTAAAAAATCAGTTACAATCCTCAAAAATCAACATTTTTGGCTTATAGACAATAAATAGAAGCAGATTGCTATGACTGTGATCAGGGAGCCACTGACAACTACTTACAAGGGTATTCTGATCTTAAAGAATGGGAGAAAACATAGAGTCAAAGAACACAGAGGTACAGGGGCACAGCTCAGAAGTAAAAGACTGCCTGGCTTGTGAGAAGTCCTGAGTTTGATACCTAACACTGAGGAAACAAAGCAAAACCAAGAAGAAATGAAATTTCAGTGTTCTAAAGACTATGAGTCTGTCATTGCACAACATGGAGAAAAACATTATTATGCAGATAAACACTCCATAGCACCAACTATTGGTTAGGATTTAAAATAAAACAAACAAACAAACAAGCAAGCAAAACCCCAAAAAACTTCACAGACTCAATACCACAAAGATTATTTCTTTTGTAAGGCATACTAAATGTAGTTGCCATCTTTGTTCACTGACCTGGTATGATGACTCATTATGTTAGAATATTATATACTGGGCAAATTTGGGGTTATTTTTAGGTAAGTCTCTCATATCTGCCGTCTGTAGTTTGAATCTGACACTGAACACCATGTAAGTGAGCCTCTAGTTTGTGATCCTAGAGAAGCTAAATAATAAGGTGAACCCAAAGAAAAACATATATAGATCCTCCTGGAAATTGGAAGCAGACAAGATCACCAGGCAAAAGTTGGGTGCATGGGGGTGGGGTTGGGGTGGGGAGAAAGGGAGGATTGGGGAGAGCTTGGGTAAGTGAGATGGTTGAGATGGAGGAAAGGCGGATATGGGAGCAGGGAAGAAGGTATCTTAATTAAGGGAGCCATTTTAGGGTTGACAAGAGGCTTGGCTCTAGAGGGGTTCCCAGGTGTCCACGGAGACGTCTCCAGGTAGGTCCTTGTGCAGTAGAGGAGAGGGTGCTTAAACTGGCCATGTCCCATAGTCACACTGATGACTATTTTGAATATCACCATAGAACCTTCATCTGGCGGCACATGGAGATAGAGACAGAGACCCACATCGGAGCCCTGGACTGAGCTCCAAAGGTCCAGTTGAAGAGCAGAAGGAGAGAGAATATGAGCAAGGAAGTCAGTACCACGAGGGGTTGGTCCACCCACCGAGACAGTGTGCCTGATCTAATGGGAGCTTACCAAAGCCAGCTGGACTGGGACTGAACGAGCATGTGTTCAAACTGGGCTCCGATGGGGCTGCCAATGGGGGCTGACTGAGAAGCCAATGATAATGACCCTGGGATTTGTCTCTACTGCATGTACTGGCTTTTTGGGATCCTAGTCTGTTTGGATGCACACCTTCCTAGGCCTGGATGGAATGGAGAGGGCCTTGGACTTCCCACAGAACAGGGTACCCTGCCCTCTCTTAGGACTGGAGGGGGAGGGGAGAGGGAAATGGGAGGAGGAGAGGAAGTGGAAATTTTGAATGGTATTATTTATAAAGCAATAAAAATTAAAAAAATAAAACTTTGTAGTACCTTACTTTCAATTGAGCAGTTTATCTTAAAGAGGCACACACATGTCTACCACTGGGTAAAACTAAACATCCCCCACCCTATCAAACTTCTGACCAATGTGCCAGAATCATAGTAAACCCAGATGTGGGGGACCTTCCTGAAATATATTTTTGTGCTGTAGGCTAGCATGATAATTGAAGTTTACTGCAACTGGCATCATCTCAATAAGGCTAATCATGTTGGCATTTTGCTTTCCAAAGGAAAGACTGTAAGGCTCTTACAGTATTTATTTGTGTTTAAAACAGAGAAAGTCTTAGCTCATGTGATGCTATCATTGTTTGTCTTCACATAACTTTCCAATAAATTTCCAAAACTTACAATGAATAAGAATAAAAATTACAATGTGTTTTCCTCTATGAACAAAAAGACTTCTGTTACAGACAGCAAGAGTTAAAAACTTGTTCTAAAAAGATTTATGGAGCAAATAAGCTTTTTCAATTCCTGCCTTCAGTATACAGATGCCATCAGAACATAACAACATAGAATAAACGGGTGTTCCTGTGTGTCACTGACAAAAACAGCTAACCCTCATCATTTACTGCCCCTTAATCTAGAAAAGAGTGGCAGGTTACTATCTCATCGTCCAGAGTCTCACTGGCGGGCAGTTCCTAGAACCTCTAGGGTTTCCCAAGAAGCTTTTAAAAACAAACCTATGGAGTAGAGATGTCTCAGTTCTTTTCAAGTCTACCGTTCTCTTAATCAAATGGCATTACACTTGATGCCTTTGTTCCATTCTACTCCCTTTCACAAATAGCCTCACATTTCTAAGTTCTTTTCATGTTTGGAGATCACATGAGCGTCTATGTCCTATGTGAAGTTAAGCTAAAAGCACCAATAACCAGTTGGAATGTTTTCTTTTTAACTCAAGTATTCCTTTGCCAGGTTACTTTTTGTGGGTTTGAGCTCTGGTTCCCACTGGATTTTAAATTCCTAAAGGGCAAGAAAAGTGTGTATCAGATTTAATGTTATGATTTAATGTATTATATGTCCCCTTCACCCTCTTAATGAAATGTACATTTGCTCTGACCTTATAGTCTCACACAAACTTCCTGGAGGTTAGAGCCATGGTCTCTCTCCCCCTATTTCTGTCTTCTTGTTGGTTCATATTTTTTTCAGATCTATGCCTCCTCTTCATCATTATGATTATGGCCAATGACCTCTTCTTTGTCAATGAGCCACTAATATTCTCTTGTCAAAAACTTCCCATTTGCTGTTTTTATATTGATCTTTTAGCAACACTGACACTAATGGCCTCTCACTCCTTGAAATAATACTCTCTTCTTTTTACACTCTTGGTCTGTTGCATTTTGTCCACTCATTCTTTCTCAACATTCTTGCTAAAGTCTGCTTCCTGTGCTGAAGTGCTTGTGTTCTTCAGGGGATCTTGTGGTTTCCTCAGTTTATTCTGTATGCATTCATCCTGATTCATCCTGATTCATCCTGATCACTGCAATTATATCCATATTTTCAATGAACTCTCAGCTCCTACCCGAAAATCCCTTTTTCATTAGGCCTTACCCTAAGGGTCATACCTATAAATAAATGCTAAGGAGATATTTTTGTTTTGACAACTCTCTCCCCTACTCACTGTCTCTCAGGAGAAACCTGGCTAGTCTTTTCTTAGTCCTACTCTTTATTTTACTCTTTGTGTTTAGGACAAGGAATCACTATATACTGGTGACTAAGTCAGAAACCTGGCAGGTTTCCTATCTACCTCTGTCCACTGTCCAGTTGTGTCCACGTGTGTTTGCTTCTCTCTACTCCTCAACTCCATTTAAATTTCTGATTCATTATTTATTATATTATAGCAAGATTATCCCATCAGCATAATTTTTTCCTACGTAGCCATTTTAATTAATTCTATTCTCCCTTTATCTAAAATGAAAATCTAATTTAAAAAACTATCATATGGTCATCACTGCTTTAAGGTGACGTCATTAAGCTGATTTCACATTTGTATGCTAGGTTCTGGCAACCCCTAGCTTCTTGCCACCTCTCTTTTTGATTCTAATTTCTCCAAAGGTCCTCCTGGAATCACACATTCCAGTCTTTACCTGATTAATTCTCATTTCCTATGAGTTTTCTAAACCATACTTACGAGGAAATGTTTCTATGCCTCATGGGTCATCAAGGATAATAGCAAACATTATGTATACTATTCTACCCCATTAATCATGCTCAAAAGTTAATCCTTTAAAATACTAACTAAGCACTTGTTATATACACACTGAAGTGCTAACTTTTGACTTTGGAGGTAGGATGGCAACACTGGCACACATTTTCTTTTCTTTCTTAGCAGTTTAGTGCATAGATTTGTTCTAATATAGATAATCTGCAAATTCTAAAAGTGTTTCCTTTTCTTGGCAAGTGAAAAATTCTTACCTGTTCACTTAAAATGCTTTGCAGTTTTTCTTTGCCACCTTCCATTCTCTAGCGTCATTACATTTGTTGTTTAGATCCGTTGCTAGATAAAATAAGGCTTATTGGGGACTATGGAGATAGCTAAATTGTTAAAATGTTCTCTTCAAAAGCAGGAGAACCTGGATTTAATCTCTAGAGCTGATGTATAAATACCAGATGTGGTAACACATACTTGTTATCCCAGCCCAGGGGAGCTGTAGACAGGACATGGGTTCACTGGCTAGCCATCCTATCCTCATTAGTGTGCTCCAGACCAGTGAGAAACACTGTTTTAAAAGAGGTGGAGAGTCTTCCTGCTGATGACATAAAGGGCTGTCTCTGGCCTCCACATGCATGCATACATACATGCAAGTGCACCTGCACACAAATGTGCAGACACACAGACATGCACACATATACATATACCCATCTCTCTTCCTCACATTTATTTGAACACAATTATTTTACTAGGGAAACATTTTATCTAATGACTGAAATGTCACTAATGTAAATGTAACTAATGAGCAGATAGTGCATGCAGTACAGATACAATCGACAGAAGTCTGATTCATGTTCTGATGAGGTGAAACAATCTACAAATTTTCATCATGTTACTGGGAAGGGTGAAACTTACTAAACATTTGAACTGCATATTTAAGGGATTTTTTTCAATGAATGCCCCTAGACTGCAGTTGACTGTCGATAACCTGTAAGTGCTTAAAGTGAGACTATGGAAAATTTGAGAGACTTGAATATCCTGCCTCAAGCTCCTTTGCATGTAACAATAGATTAGGCAGCTTTCAGCTTGGATATACTGAAGAATGTGGTTACATGAGTTGCCTTCAATAACAAAATATAAGCAGATATAGTATGTGTCACATCGTGTCAAGAGCCAATATGTGATAATCCTTTTTTCTTTCAAGGCAAACATCCTAATCCAGTGGTTAAAAGCTCTCTCAGTCTGGGAAACTGACTGAAGATACTTCTATCAGAGCTCTTGCCAAGTAGGAGATACATACAGTGTAGTGCACTTTAGGTGTGATGAATCACTGTGTTCAATGTGTTGACTAATGAACAAATATAATCTCTGTTTATTAAAACACAGAACTGTTCCCTTACTGTAGTAAGAGGGACGGCTGTGGGGGCTGCATTCCCCAGTGCCTGGCTCCTGGCAGTGGGCCTGTTTTTGGCCCTAGATAGCTTATACCCAGAATAATGACACACACAAACTGTATTCATTTAAATACATTTAACCTCTTATACATATTAGTCTAACCCATATCTAGAAATCTGTGTATCACCATGTGGTCGTGGCTTACTGGGAAGATTCTAACCAAAGTCCATCTTGGGCTGGAGAAACATGGCATCTGCTTCAGTGCCTTCTCTCTCACCGCCTTCTGTTCTCTCTACTCCATCCACCTAAGGACTGCCCTATCCTACAGGCCAAGGCAGTTTCTTTATTTAACCAATGAAAGCACAGAAATACAGAAGACCCCTCCTACACCACCTTACAGTGTATCAATTTACATATACAGATGTGAAATAAACTCTATCTAGTGTTTGAATTCTGATCTTTTCCAGGGAGAGTAGCATGCTGCACAAGTTTCTTCTGCAGTGCTGGGTAGTGGCAGTGACCTGCTCCTCCCAGTGAGCTTCAAAGTCACCAGGAAGAGCATCTGATAGACCTCAGTGTGCTGTGAGGCCAGAAGCCTTTGTGAATTGGTATTTAATAAATTATATAAACATTCAAAATTTTATTATAAAATCAGCTTTCTATTAGATTTCTTTACCAACTATTATTTTAAATGTTTTGAGGCTGCTTAAGGTAGTCTAGTCTAAGCTATTTTTGGTAGGATAGTTGTATTTCATGTATTTTTGGCTTAACAGTACTGTCAGCTTACCACTGGTTTAAAGGAAGTGATCCTACCAAAGGAAAACCTCTGTGCAGTGCTCTTTCCTGTGAAGTGTGATATCACTTGTCCTTTGCTCTCTTGCTGCACCTGCGTATTTACAAGAAGTCATGGATTTCTCTCTTTATTAACCACCTTTGCATCTCTAGCTTCTAGCAAACATCCGACACTGAAGAACAAAGATAATAATAATCATCTCTGTGGTGATGATTATACCCTAATGCTGTACCACCATCCCCGGGGAAAGGGCCAGTTCCAATTCCTATTTTGTAAATGAGAGCGTGGAATCCTAGGGAAGTTAAATATCTTGGTCAATGGGATCACACAGCTGAGAAGCATAACCAAGACAAGAATCCCAGCACATCTATATCCATAGTGTATTTCAACCATTGTGCTATGCTTTCTTAAATATTTATTGTGTGGATAAGTATGAATGCCAAATGAAAGAATAAGTTGATTGACAGTGGGTAGCTTCTTGTTTTCTTACGTTTTTCAAATCTACTCCATGCTATGCTACTCAGCTAAGCTGCTATATCTATTTGAGTTATGCACACTTCTATTGAACTGCTGTAGTTTATCATGCACACCCCAAATATTGCACATCTGCCTCACTGAGCTGTGAGAAAGAAAACTGTTGGTCAGATTTTCCTTCTCCTTTCAGCCGTGAAACTATTCAGGGTTACTGACTGTGTCATACTTATCCATCCTATCTACCTATTAACTCAAAGCATAGGACATTATAAATGATTCAGGAACATCGGATGGCTACATTTTAACTGAGTAGATTAATAGCACTTAAAAAAACATGATTTCTCCACAGTGTTCTATAGACAATTAAGCTGGATTTTTTTTATGATAGCTGTTCTGAACACCATTGGAAATGTAACAAGTCAGATCCATATCACCCACCATTTTCTGTAACAATTACAAAATGTCTCTGAGCACTACCAAATGTCTTCAGAATGACATATTAGTCATCCTTTCTCCCTTGAAGGTAGATATGTGTTAATTCCTCTTCTGTGTTATTTAGGACTTTATGTTGAATGGAATATAAACCCAACCAGAGTTAGTCAAAGCTAAGTGATTGCATGTTATGGAAAACATCATGTACTTTTCTTGGGACAACAATGACAAGTCAAAGTAATAATTCCTCTAACTCTAGCCTACTGAACCAATATGCTCACTTGACTTACTTTTAGGAGCGTGGACCTCCAGACATTGAAAAGTCCTATTCTAGTAGGGGTGATAACCTCACTGAAGCAATTTCACAGAGTCCTGTCTTGAGTTGATGCTATACATCTTATAAAATCTGGTATCTTCCTAGTTCATGTTCAGGTAGGGAGTAGAAAGGATTAGTGGCTGAAGGTCTTGTAATACTGCCCTTCTACTGGAGAGGAATAGACATATTGCCTTCACTACAGATTCAGTTATCACTGTATTATTCTTATTTCACTAGTATGATCATGGGGCCATAAGAGACATCTCTAGTGAGTGGTGATTGATGTCTATCTCAGGGCTGGGGAGAGAACACAATACTAGAGCAATGAGGTTGGGTTTTAAGACAAGCTAGGCTAATGACACTGGCTTAGTTTGAATCAAGCACCTATATCCCAATTAATCAACTGTGGGTGTTCTGAACCATCACAATTCTTTCAGGAATCATATGGATAGATTAAGGAATGGGGATACAGGAGAATCATTTGCAAAACTTGATAAAAGGAAAGAAAGAAGGGGAAAAGGCATACAGGATCTCAGTACATTCTCACTAGAGCTTCCTTCTAGGGTGACCCCATTGAAAACAACATCTGGAAATAAGATAAATTTCTCTTATGGGGTAAACAAGTTTCTTAATTTTAACATCGCCCTCCTCATTGGATACCCATAAGAAAAGCACAATGACTATAGTCACAGCATAGCTCAGCTTGTTCCATAGGATGTGTGGGGTATGTTAATGTAATTTCCCCAACAGGCAAGATAACCCTATCTCCAGGAACTGTGCAATTTGGCATTCTAAGTCTGGTCTGGATCCCAGCTGTATTCTTTCCATGTCTCCCATTCTGTGGCTCTCCCACATACTGCACAGCATTGGATTGTTTACCAGAGTCTTACTTGCCCTCAGCTATGCACAAATTGTTGCCTCTCTACCCTGCCACAGGTTTAGTTTGCCCATTTAAGAAAGTTGGCAGGGAGAAGGCTTTCAGTTAGAGACGGCAAAACAGATGTGTCTGCCCCCTACTTTCTGGTTTAGATATTTAACAGAACTTTGGCTTATGTTTAGGCAATGAGTGTGCAACCTTTCATCTACTGAAGAAGAGAGGGGCACAGAAACCTACTGCAGCAAACATCCTTTCATCTAGGGAAAATTTTAAACCCTGAGATTTTTTGGGGAAAGGCTATGCAAATTTCTTCTCTGGTTCCTGGAGTAGCTTTCCTTTCCCTCATTCTGGCTTGCTGCCCTTAAAGATTTCTCTGGATACATTTTCTAATGCTGACAACACCAGTTATTTGTACAGTTAGTATGCAGAAGCGCCGTAGAGAATGCATAACGAGTTGAGTTCATGATGGTAAACCAGACTTCGTTATCTGTAGTGTCTGTGGTATCATCTAAGGGTGTGGTGGTAAAGGAGGAGGGGGCACATAGGGTCCAATATAGCCTTAAGAAAAGTGTTTAGGTTTTTCAGGGACATTTTAAGATCTTAACCTAAGCAAAGATCATGTTGCCTCCAACCTCCACAGGTGGACTCAGGAAGAACTCAGCTCGACAACCTCTGGTACCAAATGCTACTCCCTATAACTGGTATGTACTTCATCTTCACAGACTGAGGTTCTTGTTGTGTCACTTTCTCCCAGTTGCTCATCCCATTAGATCTTTGTCCTGTGTCAGAGAGCCCTGCACAGTAGTCTTCACAATCTGTTGTGGAACTGATTTGCACTCTTATCTTCTGACTGCAGTGGCTACACACACTCAGTTGCTCACTATCTTCTCTGATAGATAATTGGTGAGAGAAATACATTAGACACTTGTGAGGTGGAGTGTCCTTCAGTATGCTGTGAATATATGTTGTTCCCATTCATTGATAATTAAAGCTGCTTTGGCCTATGGCAAGACAGAATATAGCTAGGCAGGAACTCTAACCAGTTATACAGGAGAAGAAGGGTGATGTCGAGAGGAATGTGAGCCAAATGCCTAAGAAGGGAGATGCCGCCAGCAGCAGCCTAAGGAGAAAGATGCCAAAACAGAGATGATGCCACAGTCACATGGCAATATGCAGATCGGTAGAAATGGGTTAATTTCTAAGAGAGCTAGCTGGTAATAGCCTGAGCCATCAGCCAAGCAAATATTTAATATTTGCCTCTGAGTGATTATTTTATAAGCAGCTGCAGGGACCAATAGGCAGGAAAGAAGTCAGTCTAGTGTGTCCAGGCAAGACAGAAAACTTTGTTACACCTGGCATCCCATGTGGGGCTCTCAAGTTTCCACATAAGACCTGATAAATTTTTAAAAAAGGAGAGGGGGTTCTGGAAAGCATAGATGGAGTTGAGGATAGTTTCCTGGTTTTGTCTCATTTGTACAAGAGGGGGTTCTGGAAAGCATAGATGGAGTTGAGGATAGTTTCCTGGTTTTGTCTCATTTGTACAAGATAAATGGTGCACAGACACCATGGTATTCGAGGTTTAACACAACATGATGGATTCCCACCTAGGTACAAAGAGGTACTTCTTGGCCACACAGCATGTTGTATGGCAGATTTAGCTTTTACTCATACAAACAAAAAAAACGTTTATGGGCAGTGTCCTCTCCAGAGTTCCAGATACATACTTGCTTATTTCAGTTTGGGGTGCTAGAGAAGAAGATTGGACAAGAAATTTTTTCTGAGTACAGTATGTATGATTAAGGAAGTAAAGAAGGTGAGGGAGTTGTGGGAGCATCATAGTGACAGTACCTAAAGATGCTCTGAAGGGTCACAGTTAACTGTGGCTTGAGGGAGGAATAGGATCAGTGATGCAAATTTCCTCTCCAAAATGCAGATATCAATTTGCTGCAATTCATTATTCTGAGTTAATCAAAAGCCAGGGATATATTATTCCACTCTTAGGCTCAGTACTGGGCAAGCAGGAGGACCTGAGCTCTATTTTCAACAAATAAATAATAAGGGGGCAGAGAGATTTTAAGAACCAGGTGTCAGGGATGATCAGATGGAAACAGTGTTTTCTATACGTGACAGTACCAATCTATTAATGAATTTATAGAAGCTATGGTTGACTTTTCAACATTTGTACAAGATAAATGGTTTTATCTTGTACAGATATATTGTAGCATGCTGGCAGAGAGGGGCCTTACAAGCTCCCACGCCTAATTGAGGAATCACGGATAATTGAAAACTTCGGTCAGTTTTCTTTAAGGGTGCTTTGACCATACTCTGTGGATAGCCCCACATCCATGAATATTTGGGCAGCACAAAGTAGACTCAAGGGTAGTTACAACAATAAGAGAACACAAAGCTGTGGAGTCAGGGAGTTAGAGGTCGATCTTGGAGAGGTTAGGGAGGGGAATTAACCTGATTAAAATAAATTTTATGAAATTGTTAAAAATAAATAAAACATTAAAATACTAATACAGCTGTTTATTAGATACCAAATTTTTGGAAGCATTTGAAAAAAACGAAGAGAATATTTTATTATAAACTGCTAAGTAATCTGTTTAGCAACAGCTAAAATTAAGATATTAGATTTATATCTGTCAATAAAGCAGATATAAAAAATGTTTCACTTGGAAGTCACAGTTCAGAGTACTGTAAATGATAAAGCAGAAATTAAAAGGAAATAGTTTTATTAGTGATTTTTAAGTGCATATGTGATGGTCTTGGGAGATTGCTCAATAATTTTGAGCACTGGCTGCTCTTCTGAAAGATTTGATTCCCAGTACCCACATGTTGGCTCATAGTTCTCGGTATCTCCAGTGTCAGGGAATCTGATGTCGTCTTCCAACTTCTGAGGACACAGCACACACACAAGGTACATAGGCATACACATGAACACTAATACACTTTAAAAATATTAAATGAACCTAAACCACCTACGTTTGTGTGCCTTGGATTCAGATGCTGACTTCACATCCCTTGGTAACGTGACTATAGGAAAGCCATTTTGTTTGGTTGGAAGTATCACCCCAGCCGCTGACATCCATATACTCAAAGAGTCTGGAACGCTTGGGTTAAGACTTCACCCCAGCCCCTGGCACCCCTATACCCAGAGAGTTTGGAATGTTTCTGTAGAAAGTTCCATCCCAAGACCCCTAATCTAGGAGTTGCCTCAGTCCAGACTTCACCTCTGAGAAAGCCTGCAAAATGGTGGTCCCTCCTCAGAGAAGCTCAAGATGACTCGCACAGTATATTTAAACTCCCCTCCCATCTCCACTCTCACCCCCCCCCCAACCAGAGAAGAACACTTGGCTTTCCGGTCTTTTTTCCCCATCTCCTATCTGAGGGTCTGGAAGGCCACCTGGGATCGCTGGTAACCATTAAACCTGCACTTTTTCTAATTTGGTTTAATTTGGTCTGATTTGAATAATTGTGTCAGTGGAGAGGTTATTGGGCCACAAAAACTTTTCACATTTCACTTTTTAACGCTTCAAATATTTTGTCTTTGCAACACAGATAAACATAACACTACTTTTTGTGTTATGTATTAATGGATATTAAATAGGGTAGTATTTTCATGACTCTTACATGAGTGATGACATATCAAAAGTACTATGTTTAGTCTTATAATTGCTTTTGTTAGAGAAACTTTTAATAATGTTGATCAATGAACACTGAATGCATAAAGTAAATTCAAGAACAAAAGAGGAATACAACACAGGTGTTCTTTTTGTTTTTAGTGATGAATATTCCTGTGTTTCACAGATTTGTCTCAAAATCTTGGTTTAAGTAGTGCTCTGTCTACCTGAGGTCATATTTTATTTTCTCATAAAAAGAAAAAAGGTCCAGAGCCTCTATTAAAACATAATAACATTTGTTAATGTTGTTATTTAACTGTCAGGTTCAAGAACATGTTTTATTACCTATTATATTTTCTTATTTTTAATTAAAATTGAATTCCTGCATAAATTTCAAAACAACAGAAGATCTGAAATAAAGCAAGGAACTACTGACCATGAGGATGTTCTCACTGTAGAAATGTAGGGTCATTAGTATAGCTTTGCCACAGGTTAAAATTAAGTTAAAAACTCTTCTGTATTATCTAAACCTCTTAGAATCAAAAAATTCCACCAAGGTGTTGTAGCAGATAACTTCCCCCAGACCAACTAGACCCTTCCTTCTTGCTAGATGAAAGCATATACTTAAGATTGCCAATTATCTCCCAGAAATCTTACTTAGTATCAGAAGTTTCCATAAGGCTGCGGCTATTGATAAAGATCATGTTTCCCTGAGTCTCTTGCAGCTAGATGTGATCAAGTGACTTGTGGTGGTTTGAAAGAAAATGGTCCCCAAAGGGAGTGACACTAATGGGATGTGTGGTCTTGTTGCTATGAATACAATCTTGATGGAGGAAGTATGTCACTATGGGACTGGACTCTGAGGTCTCCTATGCTCAAGCTATACCCAGTGGACAGATAACTTCTTATTTCCTGTGAGGCAAGATGTAAGGACTCTCAGCTTTGTGTCCAGAACAATGTCTGCTGCCTTGCTTTCATGACGATAATGGACTGAATGAACCTCTGAAAATGTAAGCCACCCCAATTAAATTATAAGGCTTGCCATGGTCATGGTGTCTCTTTACATTAATAGGATTCCTAACTAAGATATGACTCAATTATAGTGAGAACAGAGATTGCATTATAAATCTTACATTTTTCAGCTAAGCAGAGAGACACATTCTTTTTATTTCTTTTCTCTATTTTTCTGTATGAGAGGACATGGCTGTGGTAGATGGAGCTACAGCAGTCATCGTAAGCCCAGAGATGAGAGCTTTATATTGAAAATGACACAACAATAAGGTAAATGAATCCCAAGTCTATAAAGCTTTCAAAGAAGAGACGTGCTGTCTTGCTTAAATTTACATGTAAGAGAGAGATGAGCTTATGTGTAACTGGTTTCTAGTTTTGAGTGACTGAAGTGGTAGTCTAGCTAATATATGCATATATTGCTATTGCTTACAAGTTAATGTTCCTCAAAGGATCATATGTTAAACACTTAGTCCTTTACTTATGTTTAATTTGGAGAGCTGGTAGAAACTTTAGAAGATGGGACCTAGCTAGAAGCAGTCTTTCTTATGGAGTATTCTTTGGAGGTTTTACTTGGTCCATGGTCCCATTTTCCTCTCTGTACTTCATGGTCTGTGTCCTTTCTACTCTGATACTCCATCTTATCACAGCTTAGAAACCATGAACTGGTGATGATGGATGGAAACCTATGAAATCATAAGCCAAAGTAAACACTTCCTTTCTTAAGTTGTTCACGTCAGGTCTTTTATCACAACAGTTGTGGTTAGCCATTTTTCAAGTAAGCTGGCAGTCAATGAGCCTCATCCTCAACCCAAACTTCTTCTGTTTTCCTGCCCAGGAGAAATCCAGCTCTCCTTCAACATGTTTATCTACAATAATTGATCTTTATTCTGAGTTGTGAATCAAAATTTGAACACAATGTTTCAAAGAATTTGGATTTGTATTCTTCCACTTGTAGGCTTCTTTTCACCTGAGGGTTATGGCTTTCCAGCCCTCCCATCATGAAGGATACCTTGCTGTAAAAGCTTTTTTCACCTCCAGGAACAGAACAGAACACACAGGGGAATCAAGGTCTGGATATAACGTAAGCTTTTCTGAAGAAGCACTATGTGTTTCTTTATAACCTCAACCCCTGTCGACTTCAACATTGTTGTTTTGAGAGAAAATGTTTCCAGCTGGTAAATTCTGAACCTCCAGATTCAGGTAGAAAATAAAAGTGTCCTTGATCATAGAAAAAGAACTAGCTGGATTCTATGCTAATCAGAGCAGACCTCACTCTTTGTGAGGGGAAAACATTACTGTTGCTGAAGCACTTTGAAGTGAAAGCTGTTTGAATGATTTTTCTGAATGACGCAAGACAGAGCTTAGGAGAGGCAGATCAAACCTGGTGAAAGAGAATAAGACGCTAAAAACACTGAATGTCCTGCTGGCCACAGGCTTGAGATAGAAACTTCCAGAAAAAAATAATCTGTTTGAAGTAAAAGTTCTCCAAGGAAAGTAAACAATTTATATTGAGAGAATGAAATGAAAGAAACGGTTCTTATCATGAACATACAGATATACTGGCTACAACTTAGCCACATAATTGTAGCAAGGTTTTGTTCACTTGAGTCTTGAGGCCCAGTCAGGCCAGGCATGTATGGAAACTCAATGTTGGTAAAACCACAATTGTTTGTAAAGGACTGTCACAATTTTTTAAATAAAGTTTTCTTCTATCACACTCACATATGCACATATATTAGCTACATATAATAATAGGCTATGTTATACCTTAGTACCGGTATATATTCTGGCCAAGGCAGTCTAGGTTGGGTATAACTAAGGAAGTCACTTGGGGCTTCATCTAAAGCAGATTCCATCCCAGAAATAATAGAGGAGAAGATAAAGTTCAAGAGGTCTAGACAAGAAAAAGGCACGTGTGGGTTGGACTTGAAATCTCTGTATTGTGCCTTTACTAATACAAAGCAAATAGTCAGAGGCTCCAGGATGACTAGCTGTTTGGGAGAGAATCTCAAGGAGACAGTACATGTCACTTTCAAACTTAAGCAAAGAACATATTGCAGAAATAAGGAGAAAGACCACAAAATTCTGCCAACAAAATGAAATGATGTCTCCTGTGGCTGAAAGACAAAAGAAATTTCTGCAAACCTGGGCCTTATAACCCAGTAACCTGGAGAGTCAGCTCTGAGTGTGAAATGGAATTCCTTGTTCAAATCTGGTTCTCCCTTAAGAGTTTGAGCCCTATGAGGGCTAGATCTGTCTTCATTTACTTAGAATATCACAGAGCCTTGTACATATAGGTGAAGGTGACTAGCTGTCTAACCAGGATGCTCTGATATCTAATTTAGGAAGAAGCCCACAGTGTTACACATTCACCTCTCCCCCAGAAAAACCATGAATTACAAATGCCTAAAAGAAACAGGTACTGTGGTGGTTTGAATAGGAATGGACCCCATAGACTCATGTATTTGAATAGGTCATAGGGAGTGGTACTCTCAGGAGGTTTGGCATTGTTGGAGGAAGTGGGTCACTGCAGGAAGGCTTTGAGGTCTCAGAAGCTCATGTCTGGCCAGTGTGACACAATCTTTCCCTCAGTCCCTTTACCAGTACCATGTCTGCCTACATGCAGTTATGCTTCTTGCCATGACAATAATGGAGCAAATCTCTGATATTGTAAGCCAGCTCCAAAAAAATGTTTTGTTTTAACAGGGTTGTTGTGGTTGTGTTGTCTCTTCACAGCAACAGAAACCCTAACTAATATAGAAGTTGGTACCAGGGACTGGGCATTACTGTGATAGACCTCACCGTGCTTTTGCTTAGAAGAACGTGGATTCGCGGATTCAGAATTAGGAAAGGCATGGAATGCTTTAATTGGTGCTTAATGAGCCACACTAGTAGGGACATTTAACCTTAAATGTTCTGAGGGTGAATTGAACTGTGGGAGCCTGGCTCAAGAGGTTTAGTAGGAGAAGAAATTTAGTATGTGGCCTAGAGACTGTTCTTGTGATATTTTGGTTAAGAATGTGGCTGCTTTATTTGGCCTTGTCTGAAAAGTCTCCCTGAGGTTAAAGTGACGATCTTTGAATTAATGAATTGGCAAAGTAAATCTCAAAATAGTTTAGTACAGACTGTGATGTGTGGTCATTAATGGTCATACTTATAAAAATATATAATTAAAAGGAACAGGATGAGCAAGGAAAGATACAAATGTGCAATTTGAGGAGAAAAGGGGAACCAGGGAGTGAAATGGAGCTAAGTCCTCTGTTTCAGGAGATAAACAGATTAAAGAAATGCCTGATGTTAAGTGAAATAAAGGGAGGGGAGTGGAGATTCCAGGGCATGATCCCACCCAACTAAGCTTCCAATTTGTGAAAAGGGATTAAAGAAAAGCACAGAGGCTGGTATGGTGGTACACACCTTTAATTCTAGCACTCCAGAGGCAGAGGCAGAAAGATTCCTGAGTTTGAGGCCAGACTGATCTACAGATCCAGTTCTAGGACAGTCAAACTTAGGCAGTGAAGGAAACAATAAAAACCAGAAAGATGGTGACAATGTAATTAAACAAGGGGGTCATGTTCCAGCCTCAGGAAGCAGTATAATATGGCTACTTCATCCATGTGGTTCCAGCTTTAGAGTCAAGGATACAAGAAAGGGCTTATGGAATCTCCATTTACCACTAAGGAAAGTTGCTGAGGCCAGGTGTATTGCAGGGGTGTCCCTGCATGGGGGCCCAGAGAGGATTTTCTGTAAGGGTGTTAATACAGAGCCAGGATTGCCTTGGAGATACCCAAATCAGTGTCATTGGATACCTGCTGAGGAAAGCTGCTAACATGGAGTGGAAACAGTTTAAGAGAAAGAAGTGTGTTGCAGTCAACAAAGATGAAATGAGTTGGAAATTTGAAGAATACTTTGACATCAAATGTGGAGATGCAGAGTTTGGAGCCTGCTCAGCTGGTTTTTGGTTTTGCTTTGGTCCAGTATTTCCCTACTATGTTCCCTTCACTATCTTTTGGGATGATAATGTATATTCTGTGCCATTATATGTTGTGTGATTTTTCTTAAAGGTTTTTTTTTATTTTTTAATTTTTCGAGACAGGGTTTCTCTGCAGCTTTGGAGCCTGTCCTGGAACTAGTTCTTGTAGACCAGGCTGGTCTCGAACTCACAAAGATCCGCCTGTCTCTGCCTCTGAGTGCTAGGATTAAAGGTGTGCACCACCACTGCCCGGTTGTGATGTTTTAATCTTTTGGCTTTTGGAGGGCCTTTTCTTACTTCTGTATGTCTTACTTTTACTTTTACTCTGTGGTTTGCTTGTAGCTGTGTGGCTGGCCCCTGATGTCCTCCTCTTCTTGTTCTCTTTCTCCTTTTTCTATCTCCTCCCAGATTTTCCTTTCTATTTATAATCTCTGCCTGCAAGTCTGCTTATCCATGCTCCTGCCCTGTTATTGGCCATTCATTTCTTTATTAGGAACATCAGGTGTTTTAGACAGGCACAGTGACACAGCTTCAGAGAGTTAAACAAATGCAGCATAAACAAATACACACACTTGAAAATAATATTCCCCAACAATTATATGCTCAAAATATGTCATCTGCTTTTTTATTTTGATTTTATAGGGGATTGCATGTAAGAGATTACATGAAATTCAGAAGAAGCTTTGAATTTTGGTTTTAAACATTGTTGTTGGGGTTTTCTGTCCTGCCTAGTTTCTCCCACCAGGTCCCACAGCCATTTAGCCCCAAAGAAATCACACAGAGGTCTATATTAATGATAAAGTGTTTGGCCCATTAGCTCGGGCTTCTTATTAACTCTTATAACTTATATTAGCCCATTATTCTAGTATATGTTAGCCACATGGCTTGGTACCTTTTTCAGCAGGGCAGCTCATATCTTCCTTCTTCAGTGTCTGGGCAAGACTGGGGAGAAATGTGCTTCCTCCTTCCCAGAATTCTCCTGTTCTTATTGACCCATCTCTACTTTCTGTCTGGTTGTCCCACCTATACTTCCTGGACTAAATCTCTCAAACTGAAAGCCAGCCCCAATTAACTATTTTTCTTTATAAGACTTGTTGTGGTCATGGTGTCTCTTCACAGCATAGAATCCCTAAGTAAGACAGATACTAATGTTCAATGCATGGGTTGCCCAGGTATTTATTTCTATTAACATTTTAGTAATTTTTTCAGAAAAGAACATTCGCTCTGAATTTCAATATTACTAAAAGTACCTGAAAAATGATATGGCACCAACAAGAGTCAGGAAGCCAATTACCCATGGGACATAGTTAAATTTCATGGTCATAGATGATGCAAGTAAAACAAATCCTAACTAATTAGGATGAGCAAATCTGATGATGCCTTTTCTTTGCTTCTCAATCATGGAGTATTTGCTACGTGCTTAATTTTTCTCAGCTGCAGAGGTCAATGGTTAGCAGAGGTAGAACATGTTCTATGGCTACACTGATGGCAAAGTTGAATATATACAAGAAATCCCTCAAAGCTTAAAAAAAAGTTCTCAAAATCCTTCTTGCCATGTAATTTGGAGCAAGCAACAGGGACCAGTCAAAATTAGGATTCAAGATGTCAACCAAGAATTGAATGCAAGGCTCTCCTTATAAGACAATGAATTATCATCATGCTTCTCCACAGTTTTGTTTCTGCTCCACCATCTTATCTTTCTCTATGGATTTTTCCTCCCACTTGCAAAATGATCACAAACTACTTGTGTGCTCTAATCTGACAGACAGGATGCTTGCCTTCCTTTTCTCTCTGCCTAATGAGCATCACTATGTCCTTTTAGGACTCAAGTCTTCAGTGTCACGTTCCCTGAAGTTTTTATGTATCCTCTCTTTTGTTACTTGCCCACTCTTCAGAGAGGGCTAGCATCTCACTTTCTTTGCCTCTAAATTATTGTATAGACTATTCTAGATGACTTTTAGGATGTTACTTGTTTCTCTATCTGTTCTTAGTCATAGCAAAGAGCAGAATCCAGCCACATACTAGAGAAATGCACACAGATATGTGTAAATTCATGCGTGCATGCACACACATGTGCACATATATGTATTTTAATTGATATTCTATGACCAGCATTAATTTTGTATGCATTTGTGTATGGTGTTTGCATATACGTGTACATGTGTGTGAGTTTCTGTTGGCCAGAAGAGAATGTTAATTAAGTGTTCTTATTTATTAAGATAGGAATCATTTATCTTAATAACTACCACTCTCCACTTCATTCCATTGAGATAAGATCTCTTTGAGTGTTGAGAATTAGCCTTAAAAAACCTCCTGGCCCCCACCGGGTTCATGGGTGGTTATACCTAGGTCTTTCTGTAGAAGCTTGGGATTCAATTTAGGTACTCATGCTCACACTCTTAGCCACCAAAACATATTTATTTTGTTATTAGGGAAAGAGTTGTTCCAAATTATTTCTATTTTTTTATACCTTGATCTCTTTACTAGTGTGAATAATTAATTTAGGGTTTCTAATCATAAATCTATTTAACATTTTAATTAATTTATTTATGTGTTTAGTGTGTGTGTATGTGTGTGTGTACACTCACATGCCATGGAGGATATGTGGGGAGCCAGAGAACAATTTAAAGAAGTTGGTTCTCTCCTTCCACTGTGTGGGTATTGAACTCAGGTCTTTAGGCTTGGCAACAAGTCCCATTACTTGCTGATCCATCTCTCCAGACCAACCAAAAATGTCCTTTTAAATCAACCAGATAATGAAGAGCCTTTGTAAAGGATTCACATGAGTACGATGTTCACTTAAAGTACAATGTAAAAATAAGAGCAAACCCTTTTAAAATATTATAGAAATAAATCACTGCCATTCATGAGTGTGACACATGCATTCAAACCAGATAGTAAGATAGCTGACAGTGATCCCTCAGCCCATGGCCTGGCCATCTTAAGTGGATAGTAGGCTAATAAGAGAGAAAACTATGAAAGACTTCTGATTCAGTCTTTTCAGGAATGATGTAGCCTGATATACCATGGATACCCATCTATATACAAAGCATATAAAATGTGTGTGTGTGTGTGTGTGTGTATGTAAGTGTTTACTTGCTATTGAGTGAAGAAACTAATCTCATTATTCTGTGCTTTTCTATTACACATAGATTGATACTAATTTTCACCTTTCTAATATTCTCTTCCTGCGTGATAAATATGAAAAATGAGCTTACATTAAAAAAGCAGGTGAGAATGAAGGTTTTTCTTTAAACTCCTTGATGCTAGTGGTGGTATTTGATCACTGACCCCTTTGGATCTCAGGATAAAGGTCTCTTATTTAACACAAAGAGAAAAGGACGTAGAGGCAATATGAGTAGCTGGTGATCAAATGGCTAAGAGTCAGAGGTCTTTGATCTCCCCTCTGTCTTATTTAACCAGACTGTTTAGATAGTCAGAGGTGATTATTTGAAATGGAGCTGGGTTAGGAAGAGGTCTACAGGTCAGTTAGCAGCTGTATTCATCTGGACAAGAGTTGGTTTGAACAGAGCCCCAGAAGGTGTGTGAAGCCAACCTTACTAAAGAGAAGCTGTGGAAAACTGAAGATTGAGCAAGATCCTGACGCTCTCTGAGAAGGTGGAAGCCAAGAAGATGCCTTGGCTCAAACTCTGAAGTATCAAAGCGAATTTACAAGACCCTCCTTGTCAATTCGGTGGTGTGAGTAAGGTCATTTAGAAACGATTTGATGGGAAACTGGAGAGATGACTTTGTTGTAAAGAGGACTTACTGCTTTTACAGGGGTCCAGGGTTCAATTACTAGTACCTACATTAGGGAGTTCAAAACTCACTGTGATTCCAGTTCCATGAGATCCAATAGCCTCTGTCCTCTGCAGGTACAATTCAGTGCATATGATGCATATAAACTTACATAGACATTTATACATGCACATAAACAAAAATAAATATGTATATATATTCAGATTAATCACTAGACTAATTTATGACTTCCCTTTGTAAATTATCTCAGATTCGTACTTACTTGGGCCAAAGTTTTGAGCCCTATTTCAATAGAAAGCTAGGGAAATGTTAAGTATGATATCAGGCCCTGGGTTCTATCTGTGATACTTCTTGTTGTTAGAAACTAACTTCCATGGGTTGATGCATCTTTCCATCCTTCGGGAGTGCTGCCACTTCTGGTCCCAACCCTGCAGGTAACAGTTACCATGAATGATTTTTCCTCACTTTCTGTAGCCTTGTTCTTCTGGGAATGCCCCTTGTGGCTCCTTGAATTGCCAATTTTCGAATTGGTATTTACCTATATTTAAAGCATTCCCTAGCCAGGAGATGACACTAGGCTGGCCATAATCTTTTTTTCTGAACGGTCTTTTCGAAGACAACTTCAGATCACCATCTTCTCACAGCTAATAAAATTGAGCAATGTAAAAGCGAAGAATTTGCCCAGCCATATGTAGTCAAACCATGTGGAATTCGTGGGTTGGTTCCTCATTCAAATTGTCTTTCATCAACATGCAGGGTGCCTCAGTACTAGTGGTAGGCACACTTGTTTGAAAGCAGTGATCTTTCAGTTGAGTATACTACACAGAGCACTGCCATGATAACTTGGATGTTTTGTTTGCCTCTGCAGAACCAGGCTTACTGGGGATAGTAGACAAAGAACAGAAAATGAATAATTTATATTTCACTCTCTCACAGAGGCTCCCCTCTGGGTTGCTTTCTAGGAAAAATATTTCTGGCTTGCAGTCTCAGCATGAGAACATGTGCCAAGTCCAGCCCATTGGCCCCCTCTTCACACTGTCTAAGATATTAACCAGATAGAAATAACGGGCTGCTGGGTTTGATGGCTGCTTTTATATCGTGATCCCTGGGAATGGAGATGATTTCTATTAATTCAGAGAACAAAATCCTCTACATTATGAGTGCTTATTTGCTGTCAAAATTATCCAGATGGTAGATTGACAAGAGTAGTACAAAGACCACCAGAATTCTTATTTGATAATGCATGTGAATTTCCTTTCTCAGCTCAATTGTAGGGTATTTTGTTAATCACTGTTACATACAAGGTTCCATATTGTAGTAAGAGGTGCAGGCTATGTTCCTAGTACCTAGAGGAGCATGGGCCCTTTTGTTCCGCCCCGCCCAGCTCCCGGAGTAGGCAGGCTGCTTTTGGCCCTGGCTTCTGGCCACGGCCGCACGGCTAGCTTATACCCAAAATAACCACATGAAAATTGTATTAATTAAATTACTGCCTGGCCCATTATCTCTAGCCTTTTCTTGGCTAACTTTCACATCTTGCTTTAACCCATATTTATTAATCTGTGTATCACCACGAGTCGTGGCTTACCAGCATGAGTGTAACCTACGTCCATCTCAGGTAGGAGATCATGGCGTCTGCCACACTTCCTTTCTTCCCAGGCTTCTGTTCTGTCTACTCTGCCCGCCTAAGGGCTGACCTATCCTACAGGCCAAGGCAGTCCCTTTATTAGCCAATGAAAGCATCACAAAATACAGAATATCCCTCCTACACCACCATATGCTAAATTATAGACTGAGAGTAGAGACATATCTGATAAATTTGTCTATCATATATTGTTTTTTTATGCTGTTATAATTAAGTTACTTGGAATGTCCATTGTTTCTCTACAAGGAAAACTCTACTGCTTACAGAACATCAGAAAAGGGCAGCTCTAAATTGTTGTGTTCTTTATCTTAGGACTGTGGATCCTATAATCCACTGAACACAGTGATTCAGATTTGATGTGAGGTTATGACCCAAATGCAGGCAAGCCTCAAGCAAGTGTAGAGCATGTCTTAGGTCTAATATTAAAAATACTCAACCAAGCAGTGACATTTAGAGATCTATCAGTGTCCTTTCTGTAGTGAACTCTTCTGTATTCTGCAGCATAACTTACTGGAGCATTGAGAACAACAAAGGAATGAGCAAAGTTACGAGTAAGCCACGATGACTATGAAGAAGCATGATTGAACGATGATAAAAGGAGAAACAAGAGATAAATAATCAAGAGGCAGAGATAGATAGATGATAAATAAATAACTAGATAGATGATAAATAGAAAAGCTTAGTTTCCAGCTACATTAATATTAGCCTATTTGAGACTAAAATTTCAACATGTGTGCTGCCTAGGTCCCTAGAATGTAAGCAAATTACAATCATTTTTTTTCTAGTTTCTTTGTATATGGACACATTGAAGCTTTCTTTCTCTGTTATCTGGTAAATTTTTCCTTACCTCATTTCTAAAGTTATTCTTGTATCACACAAAAATGACTGTAATTCTATGGCTCCTAAACTAACATAACATCCTTAATTTCTCATCATTTCCACTGTAAGAATTTCCAATACTGCTTTGCTAGAAAACATTGGTACACTCTCTGCTTAAAGACCCATTAGAATTGGCATGCTCTTTATCAAAATAATGTCCATCTCACCTTTAATCACATTCTAAAATCATTCTTGAGAAAATATTCCCCCACAAATGCCCTTCATTTGTAACATTTGTCCTTACCAACCCTTTATCCTTGCACTCTCTTTCAGAGTTGTTGATGTATTTATTTTAATTTTATTTATGAAATATGTTGCCCCACCCTTACTCCTAACCTTAAGGTGCTGTTAACCTTTAATTTTAATTTTCATCCTAGAATGCCTCTCTTTGCAGGTGATTCCATGGAAAACTCTATTGCATCTAGTAATCTCTCTATTGGCTATATACTTGCACTAGATCCTAAATTCTCCTTTCAAAGTTGTTTTATCCTTTACTTATTTAATAGCACAGGGGAACTGCACCACAGCTATATTTTCTCTCAATTCTACCCTGAGGTCTATGATCTTACAAACTTAGACAAAGCTAGAACTTCTGGAAGAATTTTCTGCCTCCAATAATTTAAAGTTCAATATTCTGCAAAACCATATGAAGTTACATATGAAGAAATAAGCTTCCTCTTAACCTGTAAAAACTTTGATTGATGTTTCCTTTTTAAATTCTAATTCTATTATATCATAAAAGCCATGAGTCAAAACACCTGTCACATGGGTAGAAATGGGAAATCTGCATCTTTCCTGACCTCATACCTTTAAATTAGACAGCTATCATTATAACACCTGAACAGCAGTCAACAAGAGGTATATTCGCTAGATATGTAGTCTCTAGTATCCTGCCTCTCTGACTTCACTTCTGTCATGTTGTTGGCAATTTCTAATTTTGAAGTTTCTGTCTCAAGCCATCCTCTATTGTCTTCAATATTTCATTTTAACACAATAATTTTAATAATAATTGTAAAAAATTCTTACATTTTATTGACATTGTATTCATTCTCCACTCCTCCACCTACCTCCTTCTAGATCCTTTCCACCTCCCTAGCCTTCTCTTTCCAGTAGTGGTGGCTACACTTATCTGTGGGTATGAGGTTAGGATTTAGAATGTAGTAAGACATTAAGCCAGTCTACCAAAGTGGCTATAGCAGATTCTTTTCTAAGGTCCATAACCTAACTTGCAATAGAGAGCTGGCTAGGATTTCAGTATCAGGCATGATTTCTCTCCTGCAGAGTTGGCTTTAAGTTGCCACCAACAAGTGCTACTCACTGAACCTTTATAAAGGTTGTCATTCTAGTAATTGTCATGGTACATAGGTTTTGCAGCTGAGTAGGACTGTTCAGTTGCTTTACTTGGCAGCTTGCATAGGAATTTCTGGAACCATTAAAGTGAGACTGAGGAAAAGAGGCTTTCAGATTAGACACTGTTCAAATCATCTTCAGCAATAAGGCCCTACCATCAACCCCTAAGAGGTAACAAAGGGCTACATCAATAGTCTATATTGTTTGGGGAAATCACGTGGAGTACTCTGACCAAATACTCTAAATGAGGTTTTCTAGTGTTGGTGCTGAGGTTTTTGTTAGAAGGAGAGGGATAAATTACACACCAAGATTATTTGATAAAACCCGAAGGAATCATCTTTATTTATATTTATCTGAGATAAATACATATAAATTTATGTACACACACAAATGTAGAAACATATATACAAGTTAATTTTCATTTGGTCTCACATTGTTCCCCACAGGAAACATAGATTAACAGAAACCATAGTATAAAGCACAAGAAACCCTCTTAAAAATAATTCCTGAAATCTAGAGTATGCTGCCATATCCTTCTGGATGTGGGGGGTCTCTATTGCAGCATGGTATATCTACAAAAGTCAATGAAAAGGGAGGTTTTAGTGGAAAGAGGCATGGTAGGGTAGGGGAGAGGGAAGTGTTCAGGAGTGATAGCTAACACCAAGAATGCTTGAGAAACCTATATGTAAACCCTACTATCTTATAAACTTCCTAAACATGTATGTGCACACGTGCATGTACACACACATACACAGGAGAGGAGAGGAGAGGAGAGGGGGGAGAGAGAGAGAGAGAGAGAGAGAGAGAGAGAGAGAGAGAGAGAGAGAGAGAGTTTTGTCTAGTTATCCTACATTCCCTACATATGGGATTATGATCATCACAGAAGGCTTAGATTGCACAATGAAATGCCCAGTGCCATGCAAGATACATCTTCCCTTCAGTTGTTTGCTAGAGTGTCCCATTGGCTTGCCCCAAACCATATATATTGTTGATATTACTTTTGGTTACCCACCAGAACTTGAGGGTTAGACCAGATTTCTGAAGATACCATATAGATTGGTCACAAAATACAGAAAAATCAAGCTGGTACTGACTTGCTCCTTGACTAGCTTTCATAGTGCTGGAAGGAGTAATACAGGCTGCTAGAGCAGGGTGGAGGGAGGGTTCTCAACAGTTTTTTCCACATGGGAATTCTGTGAACTGCAGTGATGATAGGCATGCATAGGAATAGATGCCCATGATTGTAATAGCAGCATCCATTTCCCTTGAGTTACAGGTATATTTCCCAAGAAGCACATGCCTGTTACTGCAAATGTGGCCAGGAACCCGTGGGGTTGAAACTTACAGGCTCCAGAGAGAACCCACATTCTTTCAGATGTACATATTATCAAACTGCTCTCTGAAGTTGAACATGTACACCCACAGATTAGTATAGATCTCAGACCTCAACAGAGACTTTTCTTTGTGCAGTGTGTAGGAGTTAAGTTGCACAGAAACTCACAACTTATCCAAGTTTAGACAATAAATATGGATGGAGTACTCAGCCTTGAATGGGACATCTATGTCACCAAACCCCTTTCAAGGCTCAGAAATCACAATGGAAGAAGGACCAGAAAGATTATAAGAGCCACAGCTCAGGAAGAACCAGAGGGAAACAGTATCTTCTGGGCATGGCAGTACCAATACCCTCATGAACCCAGAACAGCTGTGTTTGCCTGCATAGATGTGCATAAGACCGCATCAATTAAAATTGTCATATTGAAGGTATTCAAGAGGCCCCAACTCGTGACTGAGCAGCAATGGAAAGTTTATGACTTCTGGAGGAGAGTAAGGTTTCTTAAACATTCGGTATTTTCTCCAACTTTCCAACAGACTCAATTTCCCCGCTTTGGTGCCAGGATACCTGGGGATTCTTTTGCCTTTCTTGATTTGGTCTACTCTTGGGTGTTCATCGTACCTACTTTGTAATGTTCACTTCTTAGTTCTCCCTCCTTTTCCTCTTCCTCCTCCTCTCCCCCTTTTCAACAACAACAAGATCTGTGAAGAGGTCTTTAGAAAATGGCACTCTGTCTGCTACTTTGGCAACTTAACAAGTGAGCCACGTGTTTTTGCCCATGACGGGTTATAGGTGCCTTAACACAAAATTAATTTTGGTTTTGATTTATCTTTGACTTCTGAAAGGCTTAAATTATATTAGCTGTTAGGCAATAGAAAACAATATGGCCCCTACCAAGGGAGAACAAGGAGAAAGTCACAGATAACTAATTAAAACAGACAGACAGCTTGTGCCTTCAAGGCAGCTCTCTAACCTCCTGAGGGAATGTAAACTTGTAGCTAGTAAGTGTTGCTAATAAAATTTTAGCGTATATTTCTATGTATGTATTTATGTGAGTGGGCATGTGTCTGCTTTTGAATTTTTACACAATTCCAGTCATGTTCTGTTGAACTAAAAATAAAGCAAAAGGTCATGCTTTCCTTCTGTGTCATGTATTGATTCTTATGTATTTATTGAGTGCCTGTTTCATGTTGTAACTGTACCAGGTTCAGGGGTTAATAAGAGGAATGAGATGGATAGAGGCCCTGCTCTCATGAGCCTTGAGGAGCAAACATATTTTATGGGCCAAGAAGGGGTCGAGGGAAGACAGATCTCAGCAGGGCAATGTATTTAAAGGTGATGGAATATCAAGAAGAAAGTAAACCATAGAAAACTTTCTACAGTTCTGTTGGATCCTTTGCTCACAAGAGTTGCCTCCCTTGACAGCTTTCTTATTTAAATCCCATGAAGTTGATTTTCATTATTTTTTATTTTATTTTTTAAAAGTAAACAATCTTTTTTGATTTTACATACCAATCCCAGTTCCCAGTCCGTCCCCTCCTCCCATTCCCTCTACCTATCCACCCACCACTCCCCCATCCATTCCTCAGAGAGGGTAAGGAACATTGCTTTGAGGAAGGACCAAGGCCCTTCCTACTATATCTAGATTGAGCAAGTTATCCATTCAAAGTGAATGGGTTCACAAAAAGCCAGTAGAAGCAATAAAAATAAACCCTGGTGCCACTGCCAGAGGCCCTGCAGCATGTCCCCACCGTACAACTGTCAGCCACATTCAGAGTGTCTAATTTGGTCCTCTGCTGGTTCCTTCCCTGTCTGGCTGGAGTTGGCAAGCTCCCATTAGCTCAGGTAGACTGTTTCAGACCTGCAGCACAGCACTGGGCTGAGCTCCAAAGTCCAGTTGAAGAGTGGGAGAAGTGAGAATATGTTATTCATTATTTTGCTGGAGTCTTGGACTTCCCTCTTTGCATATTAAAGCTTTTATAATAAGCTTTATTGGATGTTATGTACAGATCCTTTCTAAAATATTTGTAACTTGAGGTCTGCCTTTGTGAGCTTCAATTATAGATGACCATATGCTCTTTTTTCTCTTTCCAAATTATAACAGTAGCTTTCCTTTTCCAGTTTCAAGTTTTTATTCTTCATATTATTTTGCATTTTGCATACATGCATATATGTTCATGTGTGTGTACATGTGTATGTAGGTGTGTACTCAAGTAAGAGGATAGCAAAAGTTCAATATTGAATGCTCTCCCTGTTGTGTCCACCTTTGTTTTTTGGGACATAGTGTCTCACTGGATCTGAAATTCACTGACAGGCTAACAGAGGTAGTGCAATCAACTGTCGTTATTCTCATGTTTCCAAGTCCCCAGGGCTAGGGTTACAAGAGACCCAATGCCTGGCTTTTTACATGGGTTCTGCACATATGACCTCAGGTCTTTATGTTTGCCTAACAAACACTTTTCTGACAGAGCCATTTCTCTAGCTCTACAAGTTCTCCTTTCTGAATATCATAGCAGGAATATGGCAATGAATGTGTAAACACCATCTCTACAAAAGTGTGCACATGTACACACCTATACCTCACTATGTTCTTTTTGACCAACTTTTTATTGGTTACTTGAACCATTTTGTTGTAAATAGGGGAGGTGTAGGTTGTTTGTTCCCAGCACCTGGCTCCCAGTCCCCAGCCGCCGGCCCGCTCAGCCGCTTGTTGCTTGTTTATGCCCGAAATAACCACATAAGAACTGTATTCATTTAAACTCTGCCTGGCCCATTATCTCTAGCCTTCTCTTGGCTAGCTCTCATATCTAAAACTAACCCATTATAAAAGTCTGTGTGTCACCATGAGGTGGTGATCTTACCGGGGATCATTCGGCATGTCTGACCCTGGAGGCTTCATGGTGGGCTCCCTCACTTCCTTTCTTCCCAGAACTTCCATTCCATCTACTCTGCCCACCTAAGGGCTGACCTATCTTACAAGCCAGGCAGAGTCTTTATTTAACCAATCAAAGCACAGAAATACAGATGAACCCTCCTACTCCACCAGTTGTTATTAGTGATGCATAAACATAGCTCCAACATAAATGTTGCTTAATGCATTCATCTATATTAACTAGTAATAAGAAAGCAAATACACAGAGTCATATGCTACAGCTTTATTTACTGATGAAGTTTAGGAATTTTTTAAATTGAAGTCAACCAAAGCTTTAAATCACTGAGAGATTATTTAAATAGCTATAGACATGGCATGCTTTTATAGCGCACTCTTCATTGTTAACCTTTCTTCATCATCAACACTTCCATTCTTGTCCATGTAGTAAACAAAACAGTAAACCAAACCCTGATCTGTAGCCTTTGTCTATTTCCGTGATATATACCACATAAACTCCCATTGCAGTTGAATTAAGCTACCAGCGTATTACAGAGTGGGAAATAATGTGCAATAGTTTTAGTATTTCTGGCTTGGAGATATGAGGACAGGGATGATATTCGGTATGTGAAATCATTAGTAGTGATGGGTCTTTCATATTGATCATCGACTTTTAAAATGGCATATTTAACTTTAATTTATACACTGAAAACTTTAATAATGGTGGTATATAACAACCAATATACCAAATTCCTATATATTTAATGATAGTTTTTGCAAATAGTATAAATTCCAACACAGCTGTTCAGAGAGTGTTTTCGTTTTAGCTAAACTTTATTCGGAGTCTCTTCCTTTCCTTTCCTTTCCCTTCCCTTCCCTTCTCTTTTTTTCTTTTCATTCTTTCTTTTAAAGACAAATTCTCAGGAAGTCCAAGCAGGTTTGGAACTCACTACATAGAGAGATGATGTTCTTGAACTTATTATCCACTGCTTTCTCCTCCTTTTCTGAGTTCTAGTATTGTGGATTTATATAGAACCCAGTGCCTAATATATGCTAGGAAAACACTTTATCAACTGAGCTACAACACTCCATTTTTCTGGCAGAGCAGAATGAGGAGCTGGAGGACTTCAGTAAGGGTAGGACTTTGCCTTTTCATACTGTCATTTCATATCTTCATCCTGATGAGACACTGATGTCTCAAAATGATGACTTGTAAGCTGCAAACCGTTTGAAGTTGAAAGCGATGTAGACTTTGCATATGCTATCTTTGTTGAAGGTTTTCACTTTGCTACAATTTCAGAAAGAGGCAAGAGACTCCAGGTGATATATATACTCACTGCTCCTTGATTCACAGATCCTGGCTTTAAAAGAATCCTTGAAGTTTTGATCCTCCTTGTGAGACAACTCAGAGGCTTTTGTGTACACAAAAAGTATTTTACCTAGATATGAAGGAGAAACTTCAGTAGGAAGTGCCATGGGGAGGATGGTCTTGTTTTCTAGCACTATAATACCTTCTTAAACTCAGTGCACCTACATGTAAATAAGCAGGAGATGGTCAAGTGAACTAATAGTCTTGGGGAATGAGTGCATGGTATTGATCTTATTACCCAGGTGTCAGCTATGGGTACCAACTGTATATCAATGGTCTGTGGAAGAACAAAAGTAAGGTATTTAGCTATGTTTTATTAGTGGCTAGAGAATCCAATGATGGCTATCTGCATGCTGGGAAGGTAGACAATAGAGTAGATGCTTAGTTTATGGACCTCAACAGTCTCAATGGAAATGAAGGTTTGAGGATTCTTGGAGAGCTACTGGTCTTCATTCCATATTGGAAACCTATAGAAGCTGGGATTTGACATCAGTAAATGATGACAGAAGTTGTACTCACCAAAGAGAAGTGGAGACATCGCTATATTTTGTTGTTGTTGTTTTGTTCTTTGTTTTTTTTCCCCTCAGACTTCTTTATATCTGGTTTGTTCAGTTTTGGGTAAGGTTCTGCTCTTTGCCTTTAGCCCATCACAGAAATACCCTTATAAATCAACCCCTTGATTTCAGATCCAATCAAGCTGATAAACAGTATTAACCATTGTACCCTCCCTTAAACTTCAAAAAAATGACTTTATGCTCCCAAACTTACATCTACATGTATAATCTTCCCATAAGAAATACAATCTTGTTGAGAGTAGCAAAGCTCTTTTCGTTTTTGAGACATTTGGAGCACACACTGAACATGTTTTCTTGAGATTGAGATTGTGGTACTTTGTTATAGTCTAGAGGGAAGCCTTCTTTTCCTTCTAGGGTTTACATATATGCATAGGTAGAAGGGAATTGTTGATGGGGATGTTTCCCCTTTGCTTCAATTGTTACATGAACACATTCAAGGTTCCCCAGAATAGTAACTTCCTTCCCTCTCCTCTCCTCTCCTCTCCTCTCCTCTCCTCTCCTCTCCTCTCCTCTTCTCTCCTCTCTTCTCTTCCCCTATTCCCACATAAGGTGACTTTAGTTCGATTTTGCTCTGTAATCTCTCCACACCGGTCTTTTTCTGACACCCAAGCATAACACACCTTGAAATCCCTGAAGCAACCAGAAGACTGTCCTTTCCTCCTGGCCCAAGGCAGCACAGCACAAGCCTGCCAGTGGGGGTATTTCCTCCAAGCTGCAGTTCAGGCTTCATGGTGGTGCTTATGTGACAACTCCATTAGAAGGGTGTGTCACACAACCATTATCCAGTCACATCTTAAGTGCAGCCTGCTGGGCTCAAATACCACTTCGGGAAGCAGCAAATAATTTTGTGTTATTGGCATTGGTTGCTGCGGGCTTCTGCCTGCTTCAGTACTTGTTTCTTCAGTCCATTGCTGTTACGGAAAGAAAACCCTGCATTAAACGGTTAGTTCTGAAATATATTTCCTCAAGAGGTGTTCATTTGAGCTACCTGGATTTCAAAAGTATTTCTCACCCTTGGCTTCAAGCTGTATCAGCCCTAGGCATCCCAGCCACAGGCCACTGAAGGATGAAGAATGAAATGATTGCTTTGAAGAGTGGGTGATCACGGGTCTCAGGCACTTCATCTAGAGCATCAAACAGAAGGCAAGTGGGGAATCTATCTCCACTCCTCTGGTGGCTCAAACTGTGGTTGCTGCTTGTAATCAGGAGCTACAACCTTTTTTTTTCTCTCTGTGTTTTGGATAGTAGTAACCATTCAAGTTGGAGTTTGAAGACATATTATGCAGATTTGGCTGCTGAAAGCTTGTTTTGGGCTCAAATTTGTTTGAAATTGCAGTTCTTTTACCTTCTAGTTGTGGAAATCCTACAAGGGATCGCTTAGGTGGCTTAGGGTGGTCGTCTGTGAAATGATGATAATGAAGGCCAGATACAGCCACTTCAAGTACCCGTAATAGTGCATTCCACTGTTTGTAAATATGCGAACAACTTCATCGTGACAATCCCCTCATTCCTTTTGTCAGCTGAAAAATGTTAAAACCCAAGCAGGTTTTGGTATTTGCTTAAGGAATAGGTCACATTCAAAGGACTACAGTCAGGTCTTCTGATTTAGGACTACACAGTGAGGCACAAAATTTCCTGGGATCCTAGTAGGAATGCATACACTTGGGCAGTTCCTATGCAATCAATATTTCTGAGACTAGCCCTCAGAAGCCTCTCCTTAAGTAAGTTTTCAAGGTGCCATTTAGCATACCAAGGGACAAGGGGCACTGTCTGAACTGGTGTTACCCAAAGCTCTTCCCATTAAAGCATCTGCATTCTTCTTACCCCAGACTCGCAGCTGCAAACTGAGCCCCTCATCCTGGACAATTTGATGGGATTTGCCAGTTAGGAGCTAATTGGGGTTGCTCTCTGTTCTCTTTCTCCCAACATCCCTCCCTCCTTTGTGTCCCACCCCCTAGGTTATTTAATGTGAAAGTGAAAGCTCTAACTCCAAGCCAGGAATTAGAGTTTGTAGTGTAAAAAACACTAGGAGGAAATTCTTTGCCTAACTTCACACTGGCAGAAATGACTATGCTGCTAGGACACTGTAGCAGCACGATGGGATGTCAATGCCATGGCCTCAGTACATGTTACCTAGCACTTTACAAGGTGATCCAGGACCTACTTGGTGGGTGGCAATGCTGGGAAATGATAATTGATGTCTGACATTGAAATTAGAAACCCAGGTAATGCTCCCAATTTCATCTGTTCATCACACTAAGCCTCAGAAACTACTTTTTGGCCTCCACATGAAGACTAATGACTTCAGAGATTTATACTAATTTAGTTTCTGAATTTGAAACTGGGTATATTTTAGTTTGGTCTCTGCTATGCAACTACATACATGTGATAACCTACTCAGGAATTATTTGGAGTTCTCAATGTTATTATTTTCAGGGAAAGAGATTAGTACACCACACACACACACACACACACACACATACACACACATGCACACCTACACACACATTTATACATATACAAAGAACAAAAATCATAGAATAATGACAATGATAGTAAGAGCATATACTAAGTATTATTATAAAACTGGTATTTCCCTAAATTCTTTCAATATCTTACTTAATTCTCAAAACCTGTCTTGTTGGGTATGCTTATTTCTTGTCCTTATTTTTTTATATAATTTTTAGGCTTTGAAATATGGTTTTGATAACATATTTCAAGCTGGCCTCAAATATCATACATGACATTTGCTTCGGCTTTCTGAGAGGTATGATGACAGGCATTACTTACATTCATAGATCTTTTGTGTCATTATATCCAAACAAGCCAAGGCCTACACTAAAATTTTGCCTATACTAATGTATTCCTAAATGGCAGGGCACAGAGATGAACTAAAGCATTTGGTAACATCGTTTCCCTAATGCTGCATAGAGTGTGAGGGAGAGGAACTATCCAGCACATGCTCAAGCTGAGTGGCTTTTAACCCTGACCAACCTGCAGAGGTTTTGTGTTTCCATGTCCTTTGTTATCTCTCTGCTCCTTTCCTCTGCTGCAATCTCTCAATCAACTATCCACTTAGACTATTGTTTTGAGGATCTGTCCTGATTTGGCATCCATGCTCTATTTCCTTTGGCTTTGAATTATTCCAGCTCTTACTCCCACAATCTCTTCAATCTCTTTACCAATTTTTACCAACACACTTTTTTTTTACATGAAATTCCTTCTTTTCTTGTTGGTAAGTCAGTTATTGTGATCACAGAAATGGGAGAATACAACATGAGATTTGATCCCGAGGCTAATAGTTGACAAGACGTTTCCAAACAGTCCAATTGTTCTACTCCTTGGTTTAATGCCTGATTTTTATTGCTGTTGTCACAGGTATATCTGATGGCTCCTCTATCTCTTTCAAAAAAAATACAGAACAAAGCTAGAGCCAGGACTACATTTGAAGTCTTTTAAGAATTTCTCTTGTCATGGTGCTGAATTCCTTGTAATCAAAGTGTTAGTGTTCTGTGCACAGTCGCAAACAGGTCCTTACCATCACCCATCCATCCCACACACAGCAAAAGGCAATAGCTGCTATGGCTTTTTTTTAGTTGTTTGTTTGTAAGAAAGAAAAAATGACTATGGTAACTCTTACTGAATACTAGAAAAGCTGTTCTATTATATTGTCAGTATGTTGGGGAATAATGGCACAACTATAGTTACAAGATTTACACTGTACAAGACAATGTTTTAAAATACTAAAAGACCTTAACAACAAATTCATTTCCAAGATCAAGCATAACTAAATATTGAGAACACAAAACCCAAATGAAACATTCATAAAATTGCTCTGGTTATCAGGATCAAGACAGAAACATTAAGGAGTAGAGATAGAAAAGGCAGAAAAAAATACATTTTTGGAAAGTCAAGTACAACTGAGAAAATACCTGGTTGAACCAATTTAGGCAGAAGAGAGGTCAGATTAAAAAGAAAAATTTGTACAGAACGCAAAATTCATAGTATTCATTTTCTATAGAATTATATTTGATTCTGCCATCAAACATTTGTCAGTCATCTTGGGCTTTCAAAGCAAAGTGTCTTTACTGTAGTGAGTCTTTCTCTGTCCTTCCAGCCAGTTCCCAAATAACAACAAGGAGGCTTATTATCAATTATGAAAGCCTGGCCTTAGCTTAGGCTTGTCCCACTAGCTCTTCTAATTTAAATTAGCCTGATTTTATTAATCTACATTTTACCATGTGGCTTTTATCTTTCTTTCATTTCAACTTCTTCCTTCTCTTTTTGGTGTCTCCCCCCAACTCCTCCATTATCTCCTCCTAATTTCTCTCTCTGCCCAGAAGTCCCACCTATACCTCCTGTCTATCATTGGCCATTCAACTCTTTATTGAACCAATCACAGCAATATCTTTACATAGTATACAAATATCTCACACAAAAGACCAGGTGATTGTCTTAGTTAGGTTTCTATTGATGTGAGGAAACACCATTACCAAGACAACTCCTGTGAAACATTTAACTGGGGTTTGACTACAGTTCAGGGTTTAGTCTATTATCATTAGGCCAGGAAGTATGGTGTCACTCAGGCAGACTCAGTGCTGGAGAGGCGGTTGAGAGTTCTATATCTGGATCTACAGGCAGCAGGAAAAGAGAGTGAAACTGGACCTGGCTTGAACATCTGAAACCTCAAGCCCACTCCCAGTAACACACTTCCTCCAACAGGGTCACAATTACTCCAACAAGGTCACACCTCTTAATAGTACCACTCTCTATGGATCTATGGGGGCCATTTTCGTTCAAACCAGCACAATAGCTTAAACAACACTTAGTTTCACAGTTCTGAAGGCTGGTAAGTTTATGATCAAATTTCTTGCTGATCTGACTCCTAGAGGAAACTGCTTTTGGCTCAGTTTTTCTCTGTGTCCACACACAGCTTCTCTTCAGTGCTTTGCACATAAAGAAAGACCTTTCTTTTTATAAAGTCATAAGTATTATTGCATTAAGTGCTCACTCTATGGATTCTCTAAAAGTTCTATCTCTAAAATGCAGTTACACTGAAGGTTAGGGACTTGACATCATGAATTTAAAGAAGCACAACTTAATTCAAAGTGAGTCCTATGAGAAAAGCCATTATTAATTTCATTTGAAAGATGAGAAAATTAATGCTTAGAAATAGTAATGTGATCATGATCTCAAACATGAGTTTTGGTGAAATGTATATTAAATCTAGAAGCTCTGAATCCTGCCTGAGCTACTCACCATCCACAATGTAAAGGGCACTTTACAAATGGGATAAAGTTCAGAAAAGTAACATGTGGGTTCCTCATGACATGACACCAAGCCTGGCCTTTTGGATCATGTCATTGTGTAAACCTTTGTTAACTGAGAATGACTCCTCCATTACTCTTTCCCTGCCTCTGCCTGATATAGGATTGGTTCCAGTTGGTGTTTTGTAAGTCAATAAAGAAATTACAAATACCAGGAATTCAGAGAGGCCTTCTCCAATTCTTTCCTGTCTATGATAGCAAGAACAAGCCTTTCAACATTTCACTGGATATCACCAGGATGGTTAATAAAAACACCTCTCTGGTGACATCTGTCCTTCAGGAAATCTTTCCTGTTGGCCGAATGTGGTATTTTTCTGTCTTTTGTTGTCTATAGCAATACATCCAAACCAGAGATTCTCTGATGGAGATAAACTTTGTTCCCCCACGTGGTATATCTGCAGAAAGCTTCCTTGCTTGTTTTGCCAGTTTATCCCCCTGAGGAGACATAGCCAAACATCTATTCTATCTTTATAGACCTTCAATGACAAACCAACGTATGATTTTACTGAAGTCCTTGTGGACCCAATGAGTTTATTGGGTTTATTTACAGAGCACAAGTGAGAAATTAGAGGGTCATGGGTGATCCCAAAGCAGTTGTACCACCAGAAAGTCTTCTCTAACACTGAATGATGATTCTTCTATAGCTGCATAGAGGGAATCCCTCCTTCTGTCAATTGTTCATGGTGTATATATTCTAACACCTCCTGAGATCACAAAGCCATATGCAATTGAGGCATAATTATATATACTTGGCTGTGTAGCAGAAGAAAGAGAAGGTTCAATGTCTTGATTAGTGTCCAATAACTCTTTCAACTTTTCCTCTTGGAGGAAACATCAATAGTCTACAAAATCAACCTACTCTTTGGGGAGGAGTTCTTGTCGTCAAGCTGCTCTGATAAACATGGTGACTATTACACTTGGCAGATAGAACTCTACAACTTTGCAGTAGTAGAAATACTGTAAGCAAGATCTCATTTTTTAAAAACCTATTAGGCCTGTGAATATATACATGAGCAGTGTTCATCTTGTCAGGAAGAATCAGCTCAAGCTGAGGAGAGGAGAATAAATCACTTGGTGAGGTCAGACATTGTTATATCCTCCAATGCTAGATGTAGACAGGGGGACATGGGAACCTAAGAATAGATTTCCTGCAAATAGACTTAGAAAAGGTACATATCAAATGCAAATCAAGGAAAAAGAAACAATGCTGCCCTTTGTTAGGATAGCAAAGGTGTTTATAAAGCCATTAAAACAATCAGTTTTGGTGTGTATTATAGGAGAATGTTCTCTGAATTTATTTGTATAGATATTCTGAGGGCAATAAAGCATCATGATCAAAAACCTCAAAGGGCACCTGCCCTTTGGAAAAATACAGTCTACTTTAGAAGAGTATTAGAAGGAAATCATTATCTGAGTAAATATTTTGTTTTAAAATTGAAGCAGGAAAAGGAATGCCAGAGTTAAGTAACATATGAGACATTACAAGTCACAAGTAGAAATATCTGTTTGTAAAAATCTCGTCTATTGTATTTCTACCAATATAAGAAATGCTTCGAAGAGGCAAATTATAAATCAAGACATTACCAGCTAGTATTTGCAACCAGACTTACTGTATATACCAGATGCATTAGATATATTTAAAGTGTGAAAATTTATAGATTTAAGTCACTTAAGAGAGATTTCAGATTGCATCTTTTGTTTGTTTTTCTATTTATTTATTTAGCTATGTGTATTTATATTCAATTGTTTGAACTAGCATATACCTACACATATGTATGAGGTTGTTAGAGGTCCACCTTTTTAGAAGCTTGTTCGTTCATCTTATTTTTTGAAATAGAGCTTCTTGCTGAGACCCTGGACTCACTATTTTTAGGCTAGGTAGTTGACCAATAAGCTCCAGGCAGAGCTACAGCCTCTGCATCCTCAGTGCTGTGATTATAAGCACGTGGCAATACCTGACTTTATTTCTGTGGATGTTGAAGATACAGCAAGATTCTCATGTTCTGAAGGCAAGAACTTTAACAGCCATGTTATTACTTCTGCCTTGCCTTCCTCTGTCTTTATCATTTCCTCTGCCCACTTTCTCTCTCCCTCTCTCTCTCTCTCTCTCTCTCTCTCTCTCTCTCTCTCACACACACACACACACACACACACACACACACACACACACACACACACACTTTTGTCATGTAAAAACAAATTTACATTAAACTTATGGGAAGAAATAGTCATTTAGAACGTAAGCAGAACTACAGACTTACACGGGACAAAGAATCTAGACCCACTCATTGGGTCACCATCACCTCTATCCTCTTGTCACCTCTACCTCTTTTTCTACACTCTGGATCCTGGGTTAAGCATCTGTGGCACTACATAGTTATCTGGCATGAAATATTAGGAACTTTATGGTGATTGTATATGCCTTGGAAATGGAAAACACATTTGCTAAAATGATGGAAGCACAGACAGGAAAATTTTATCTTGTTACAAACAGCCAGAATTTTTCACTCCTCTGTGTGTAATGGAGAACTATGGTTAATATCTGAGCTCTGACTAATGTTCAGCAACATGAACATGGTGAAAATTTCTAGTATAAATTTCTAACTGATATTTGTGCATTTTCCTTATACCAGGGTTTGTAGCTAAGCAGTAAAAATTCATCTGGATAATACTAATATCATCATATTAATTTATTATTAAAACATGTAATTAAATATAATGTATGGTATACATTATTTTAATAATTTTATAAAATATTACTAATATTTTAGAATGAATTATATTTTCTCTTCAAGAAAAAAAATCTAAAAACATTTGAGATCACAACGTCAATTAAAGCAAAATTATTCAACATTTTTTAGCTTTTAACTGAAGGTTTAAAAGTGAGCTTCCCAAGTTTACTTGCAATAGTTTAGATCCCAGAAGTCATGGTAGAAAACTCTTAACCTCTACTGTTGGCTTTTCCTACCCGTATGCTATTTAAAACCATCTATGTGTCCCTAAAGAATAACACCACTCAATTTTGCAATGATAGTGCTATATTATTTTCTGCCACTTCTATTATCTCCTCTGAAATTAATGTAAATGAATATTAGCATGACACTCCACAGGATCTAGTCTATTTAAGTCCACTAAAGTTAACTGGACTAATTTTATTATATCATCATTGATGAGGCAGTTCTTATCCTTGGGGAGGCCGGAGTTCTCTGTTTTGAGAAAACCTCAGGATTGGACCAATCTGGGATACAGAGATCAGTTGTGCTGGGCTGCAGTCTGTGTTTTAAAAGAACTACTCTGCTGACCACACTGTTTCCATCCTTTTAAGCCAGCCAGTTGTGTCTAAGTACTTTCAATCAACTCTAAATGGCTCCGAATAATTCTTATGATTTTCCCAAGACCTGCAGCTCCCACCTACTTCCTTTCCTTCGCTTTGTGTGCGCAAACTCTGTTCCTCTGGAGTTTGGGATTTGTATCTGTAAAGATTCAAATGCCAACAAAACTGTCACTAAAGGATAATGGTATGAGTAAGCTTAGAATTATCAAGTATGTGGTATGGCTACCCTCCTCCCTCCACCCAGCATACACTGCTAATATCCATGAATGTCTGTCAGCTAAGCTCAGCTGTGCTCTCTGATCATTCTCAATTAAATCTCTTTAAACAATCCCTTCCAATTGGGTGAATGAGATGTATGACAAATGCAACTTCTCTTCTCGTTTTTGGATTGACCATCTTGGCATTTTTCCCCCTTTTGAACAACTGCTTACAAAAATTTTCCTTTGAGCCCTTTAGATCCCAGGTTCACCATAGACCACTTGGTAGGAGCCCTAGTCTCTTCCCATATTGAGGGGCCTTTTGATAAATTAAACTTTTGTTTCTAACCTGAGACTTTTCAGATTCCAGAACCTTGGCTCGAAAGCTCCTTTATCACTTCAAAGCATGACTTGTTAAGTGCAATGTCAGCTGGTGAAGCATATACTTGTTCATTCCCAAATCCATACAGCTCTTATTTATTAAGAAATTAGACATGTCAGCCACATCATGTGTTGGGACAACGGAAGACACAAATTCACAGAATAGGGCCTAGAAAGTACCACATTATACAGCAAACTGACAAGGCCTTGGAGGCCGATTGGAGACTTTTTAGAGGTGCAGAGAAATATGACCAAAGGTAGGGATGTTGGGCACAGGTAAAGGAGCTGTCAGGTGAGTATGCATGGACTCTGCCGATTGCCTGGTACGTGACCTTGGGTGTGCTCATGTGCCTTTCTGAGCCTTGGATTCTTCAACTGGAAATCTGCAAGTAATTGTAGTAAGGAAAAGAGACAAGAAAATGAAGAGAACCCCCTTCCCCCTCGCTCTACCAGTTAGCTGTATGATAGCTTCAGGTTAAGTCATGAGAAGAGAAAAGAAATGGCCTTTGATACTGGTACCTCCATGTCTCTGCCCAGATCAGATATCTGTGAAGATCAAAGTAAGATTCATGGGATATGTGAGGAAGTACAGTCCTTGTTATTTCCTGTGCCTAAGTACTATCCTGTCACTCAGATTCAGTAAGAGGCTCCTAGGAAACAGACACATGATAGTCACTCAATCAAATGTTTAGTGCAGCAACACAGAGAAACAAAGCAAAGCAAGAAGCTGAGCCATGGCTTTGCCTTGCTAGGCAGCAACATTTTCTCGTCACCTATCACGGTTATGTCCTCTCTCCTTCAGAAGCATCAGCAATGGAGACACTGAAGGAGACACAGAAGAGAGAAGACTAAGAAAAGTAGAAAAGCGGGGGATAGAAGACAGGTTGCAGCAGGTAAGGAGCAAAGAAGGCCGGTTTTCTTGAGTGGTAGTTCTATCTGCAGCAGGTGAAATGTCGTGGCTGAGAACCCTTTTGTGAAAGGAACCTGCAGTCGGATCCACATGGAGAAAGCTTGGCTTTCTCTTCTACTTCCTCTCATGGTGTGGTTAGGTTTGGAGGCTTTAGAAACCTGTACATAAACCCCAGGAAGCAAGTCAGCAAACCCTCAGGCACTCTCCACTATTATGGAAACGAAATGTTTCCTGTGGCCTTAGACCCTCTTAGTCTTCTCTACATTAATGTTTCTCCTTAAATCCATCTCTTCACAACACTCCCAGACTGTGTGACCTATTGCTGGCTTCCCGTACTTGCAAGGACAATATAAAGATCCGATGCCATGGAAACCAGTTTGGTGACTGAATTCAGTATGTCTCAGTTCTGGCAATCTACCAATTAGATCTGCTTATAAGTCATTACGAGTCAGGATTACATCCCTTAGGGTTTTGATTTAATTTCTTTAGGTCAAGACCCATGGCTGGGTCATGTTAAAGGTTCCCCAGCAGATTCTTCATGTACAGTTGGGGTCCAGCATCATTAATTTGATTGAACTTATTCTCAGGAGAAAATGCTCAGTTGTAATTTGCCCATTGTTTTTGTGCATGCTACAAATGTTGAAGAAAATTAAAGTAGAAAAACAAATTGCTCTTTATTTGTTTGGATATATAGTTACATTTTTAAAATGCTAAGCCAAAAAGGTGGTATTCACATCCAAGAGGATCCTAGATAGACATTTGTATTTTTTTTATTTTGTCAAAAAGGTTTGGCTTATTATTTGTGGTATCGTATAAAGATAGAGAAGCTCTGAGGCTTTGAAAATGGTCCTAGGATTAGAAATTTGAAAGGATTTGTGTTGAATTATAAAACAAAAACAATTTCTAAATTTAGCAAAAAGTAATTTCCCAATGAGTTATTGCTCAATATTATCTTTACATATTAAATCTTAGGCTCCTTAAAAGAGAAATAGAAGGGCTTTATGGATCTTTCTAATATGTAGGGCAGTCTCTGAATATACACAGAGACAAAGCAACTCAGACTTGCCTTAAAAGGAGAGACTGATCATCTGTTCTGTACCAGCAAGGAAAACAAGACAAGTGCCTAAGAATGGAAGATGTTAGGAAGGAAATCCCTCTGCGCAATTTCTTTATGTTATTGAATTAAATATTTGATGTTCATCAGTGATTGCATTGCACTGGCTCTTCTTAGGAATAGGACTTAGCTAGGCACATAGATGAAAGGAAAAATTCTGGTCATAGGTAGGGCCAACACACATTCACATTCCTTCCTATCTCAAACTGGTCCTATGAAATGCATGTCTGGGTAGAGACCAAAGAGAGACTTGTTTAAATGCACTGCTGGCTTTTTTGATAAAAAGGATTTGGATTAGGCATTGTGGACCACAGAGGAGTAGAATCTGACTGGCCAGAGCTGTGCACAGACATAAGGCAACTCTAAGTTCAAAAAATTATTAAATTTTAAAGGAACTAAGCCTTTGAGAACATTACTTCTCCCCAGAATCAGACTTTGTCTGATGACCACATTTTAGGAGAAGACTGTCAGATATAAAGGACTCCAGTTCAGCTGAAATTTCATATACCCAGCAAATATGTTTTGAAGTATAAGTATGTTTCATTTTGACCCAATGTATGCATGCAGAAACAAAACAAAACAAAAACAAAAATAAGCCCCTAATTTTTGTGGTCTTGACATTCAAATAGAAATACAATTAGACACTTTCTCTCACTCTCTGTCTTTTTCTTTTTAATTTTCTTCTTCCTCCATCTGCCTACATTTCTTTCTTCTGTGTTCGCATTGCCCTTGGCACCTGGTACAGTGATTAACAAGCAACATTCTTGCCCTTTTGCTCCACAAGGTTCGGGGCTCAAGGCATCAGGCACAAATAGGCTGTCAGAAAAGTTGACTGAGTGGATGACAAATGTAACAAATACATTGGACGCAAACTGTGGCTGATTCACAACGAGCTTCCCTGCACTGACAGCAGCAATTCCAAGTGCAGCTGACACCAGTCCTATATGGAAACATTTTGGGGCTTGCCAGAGCTTTGTTCATGAGAACTTCCCTCTCCATCCTGGTCTTAAAGAAGCACAATGAAACAGCTTGTGCTGCCTTCCCACCCTCTGGTGGGTCTGGGCTAGGTTATTAGGCCAGCAGAGTTGAGAGGTACATATTGTAGCAGCTGTTTCTCTCTCTGCTGTTGAGACATCCAAAGCCACTGTCTGACTGCTGTACCTCAAAGCTGAAAGCCATTGAATCAGATCCTGTGGGGGGTGGTGAGGGCATAGGTTTCCTTTGACTTTGTGTTCTTGCTGTGTGCAAATGCCAGAAATTGATAAATTTTAGAAAATGGAACTGGAGACAAAAAGAAAATCTAACCTTGAAGGCTGACTTAGTCCCATTGTCGTGAGCAATGCATGATTCACCCACACGTTGATACCTCCTGGAAAGCCTGTGTCATGTCTCCGTTTGTGATTTTTTTCAGAAACCAATTCTAGCTTTTCTCTTTATGAGAACAAGTACAGGATCCATGGAGTTGACTGGCATTGTCTGGGGGGAAAGATAAAAATGGGAGAGTCATGTGTGAGTATAGAACGTAATGTATGTTAAATATCCAGCATTGATCTAAGGCTCCAGGAAATAGCAGACAAAGAAGAGGAAGAACTTACAGGTACCCCTGATGCAGAGTAAGGTGGCAACACTGCCTTAGTGTCTTTTCTTGTTGCTGTGATAAACTACTCTGATGAAAGCAACAAAAGGAAGCATTCTGGTTAGTTTATATTGTCCGGCTGTGACAGCCTAGAATCACCTGGGAGGAGGGGAACACAACGGAAGAATTTTCCTGGTCGGTTTGGCCCATGTCAGGTCTGGGAGAGGTTGTCTTGACTGATGATTGATGTGGGAGAGCCCGAAGATTAAAATGGAAAGACCCAGCACTCTGAGGCCTGCGTGGCACCATCTGTAGGTAGGTAGACCTGGCCTGGGCTATGTTTAAAAAGCTAGATGATAAGATGATTTTTCACAGATACGCCAGAAGTCTGTCTGCCAAGTGATTCTAAATTTCATCAAGTTAACAACACTAACCATTGCACCACTATGCATTTGAGTAGTGCAGATACACATAGCTGGCAAATCCAAGACTCAGTTCTGGCCATTTTTAACCACCTCAACAATAAGACCTCTTGAATATACTGATTCTGAAGCTTTTGTTGGCAGTGAGGAGTCTTTGGAAAGTATTCATAAAAATTTTCATGCATTGAGCTTCTTGTGTTTGGTGAACGGAAAAGTTTCCCTCTTCTCATATGACCCTAGACTATATCAAGTGAACAGTAAAAACTAACCAGAATGTTTCCTTCATTGGTGTAGGGCTGAGCACACTGTGCCTCCTAATCTCTGATTTCTGGATCTAGTAACACAGAGACATTCCTCTCCTACTTAGCACTTGATATGAAGGAATATCAGTTTATCAAACAACTGTTTTCTGCAAAGTTTAGTCTTATGGGCAGCATCAAGAGTGAGCCTCAGAATGGTTAGTCCATCACAGAGCCTCTACCCTGCCCCATCATGACTTAGAAGTTGGGTGTGAAGACTAAGAACAGAACATCAATAATTAAAGGTACAATCACAGCTGAAGCTTCCGTTAGTTATTTTTCTCCAACCCTGACATTTTATGAGTCAACAAAGCCAAAGCCGTCAATATGAAGCAGATTATTTTTAGCAGTTTCTTAACCAGTGTGCTCTATCTTTAAATTAAACATTGACGTTGGTTATTATTAAAATTCCATGGACAGAGAGGAGCCCATGTTAGTACAGTAAACACTAGGCTTTCATTACCTTGTTTTGAAAAAGCATCAACGCACTTGCTGTTCCCATCATACACAACTACGTAAGACTAATAGATTGTGGATTTTCTAAGGATTAGTTGCTCAAGGTAAGGATCTGGATGTGTGGGTGTAGTGTGCACCATCAAATATTACTGCAGACTTTAACCTTTTTAGATTTGCAATGTCTTAGCTCTGACTTTATCTTATCGTCATTTGATTCTATTAGGTTTGTCCCATTCTCTGATCATCAACACTACAGACATAGCATACATGCTAAAATAAAATAGGACCCTCACTTTGGGAATTTAGGGATGTCTTTTGTAATGTGAGATAAGTAGGATAGTCTCTGTGTCATTCAAACTAGGGTTTGGAATCAGTTTCCTGGATGTGTTATAGTGGAGAAGATGCTGGTCTTTGAGCCGGAAGACATGATTTCTGCTATCTGCTAGCTGTGCACCACTGGATAAATGATTTGGGATATTTAGCAGGCACACAGCATTTATCAAGTAATTTTGGATATTAGGCTTCTAATTTGTTTTAAGGAAGTGGTTTTCCAACCACTTAAAATCAGGAAGGTTTCTCCTTCCTGATGCTGTTACCCTTTAGTACAGTTCCTTATTTGTGGTGACACTCAACTATAAAATTATTTTGTTGCTACTTCATAACTGCAATTTTGCTACTGTTATGAATCATAATGTAAATAATTGATATGCAGGATATCTGAAATGTGGGACCTGTAGGGATCATGATCCACAGCTTAAAAAAAAAAACTGATTTAAGAGGTCTTGGCTGGAGCAGAAATGCTAAAACTAATTCACACACCTGGGGACATAACTTGAGTGTTCACAGAGGTTGGGGAAAGGGTTTTAGAAGTGAAGCTAAGCTGTCTACCCAAACCTGATGCCATTTACCTACTAATGTTCTCCCAGAAAGAAAAGTTCTCACTGCCAAGAAAGTTTAAAAGTCATAAAGAAAGCCATGCACTGATCAGTGTGCTCTCCATCTTAGCTGTGCCATGAAATTCTGTTTTTGTATTAGTCAAAGGAATGTAGGAAACATTTCATTGGCATGATCACCATCCATATTACAAGATAGCATTCTGTATTTATTTCAGGGAAAAGAAAGGTGAACTTTAGAAGGCCCTGAGTCCTGTAATTCATTCAGCAGAAGCTGGGCTGTGCAGCCAAATGACCCTACTTTAAATCTGTGAGGTTTGATCACATCACTTTGTTACTTTCACCTTCTTCACAGGCCCTATTGTGACTCTTCTTTCAGAAGTGAGGGAACTGATAAAAGAAAACTATTAAATGGGGAAGACAATGTTTTCCAAAATGGATTTTATAGAGACTAAGTGATATTATGAAACACTTATTGTCCTTGACACATATGTGCTGAATAAATATCACTTGTCATGAATTTATTCACCAAACTTTTACTGTGATTCTACTGCATGTCAATTATTGCTATAATGTGAAGGTGGGCCCTAAAGGTTCAAGTTTTGGGAACTTGGTCCAAATTGTGATGCTATTAAGAGATGGCAGGACCATAAGAAGTAGGTATCATTGAGGCCTTTAGGTCATTGGGACAGTCATCAGGAGGTCTTAATACACACCTGGAGTCCTCTTAGGACCTTAAATACAGTCTGGCATCCTGTGTCAACATGATGTACATTTCTGCTATTGTGACACCATGTATATTGAAGTTCTTTTTATGAGCCAATGCTAGTACATGACTTTTAACATTTATAAACTGTGAGATGAAATAACCTTTTATTTAAAAGTTACCCAGGCTCAATTTGTTATCAAAACAGAAAGTAGGCAATACTATCATATCACAAACATCTGTAGATTCAGAGTGATAGTGTGGTCCCATCCTCACAACCATATGCTCATAAAAGAGGGTAACCTCGGACAGCAAAGCAGTGTGGTGACCTGTACTAAGACTTTGGGAGCAGTATGAGAAATTAGTGTAAGAGTAACAATTCTAAATAATATAGGAGAACATTTTGAAGTGCTAGGTCAGGGTTGGGAAATAACTATGTAGAACAGGAAGGATTGAGTAGGGTTGATTTTCAGGAACTGGTGTTTGCTGTTGCCTCTTGTTTGATTTTCAGGAACTGGTGTTTGCTGTTGCCTCTTGTTTGTGAGATATCTCCCATTGTAGAATCTGAGTTTTCTGGATTTTAGTGTCCAACACTGGCTTGCCCCTTCCTCACATCATTCTTGGCTTGTCCCATCCAATTGTGAAGATTATAATATGTATCTTCTGCCAAGTCAAGGCTCGAGGGTTTACATTTGCTTGTATGTTACAGTTACTCGTATAACTCAAGGATTTCATATACAGACCAAAAAAAATCCCTCGGGAAAAAGAAATGTAGGAGAGAAGATAAAATATCCATAGTCTTTTATAACAATATTTAAACCCAAACAAGCTGTCTTTCTGAAAGCCAAGTGGATCCCTTAAACCAAAATCTCCTCTATTTCCAGTCAAAGGAAAAAGCAGGCACAATCCCAGCTGAGGGAAGAGACTATTCTGGAAAGTTTAGAGAAAAGTACAATATATCTAGGGATACAAAAGTTCATTTTGAAAAATGAGCCCAAATACAAACACCATTTCTCCTTTGGACTCTTCTTTCCTTATATGGCTGGTTGAATTCCTCAGACATTCTGAATGCTTGGGGATGAATTCAAGCATTTTATTAACACTATTTAGTCATGTGGTATAATTTTTGATTCAGGCACAAATAGACTCTTGATAATGCATCATAAAAAATGATGAGTGAAAGACAGAGGTGAGGACACAGGTAAACATACTGGAGGCTATTTGAACCACCTCAAAACCTTATGGTTTAATAAAGACAGGGGTTGTGGTTTCTGCTGCCCTTTGTGGCCATCAGGGAGCTTTCTGGGAACATGATCAGTGCCCTGCTGGACCCTTGTGGTTTTGGTTCTTTCCTTCTTGGGTTAATAGTTTCTACAGTGAAATAGTATTAAAGGAAAGCCAATATAGTCCATCTGTGCCAATAACTGATGGAGTAAGATTTAAAACTGAAGCTTAGTCTGTTTTCTGATTCTCCAGATGACCTTGAATTTGGTTTTAATATGTATATCCTAAGTCACCAAAGCCTATAATCTTTCAAGAATGTATTACATATGATTAAAATTGCAAGACTTATCCCAATGTTTCTCTGCCAGTTACTTTCATGACTATCTTGTCTCTCCCTTGAGTGAAAGTCTTTTTATGTAACTGACAGTGTAATCATGGAAACATCATCAGAATTGATCTTGTGTCCAGCATTCAAGCGGGCATAGAAGGTAACATGTGAGAAAGGATAGTCAGTCATTCAGTCTTTGCTCTTGGGTGTTTAAACTTAGTCTGAGGATAAAGGAGACAAAATTAACAACCAGGGGACAGTTTTCAGACAGTGTGATAGAACTTAATCAGAGGTCAGAGGAAGGACAGATTGCTATAGAGTAAATGTTGTGTTTCTTTAGTTTTGCACTTCATGGAAAGTCCTGGGGGCTTCAGATGTATATAAATATTGGTATTTGTTCCCTGTACTTACCAGGTAACATGAATTCTCCATCCCTGTTGAAACTATATGAATGTGTTTTGGATAAAAGGAGTTTAATTTCAATCAGCGCTCTTGCACCAAAAGAGGTAGAAGGACAGTCTACACACTTGAAAAATAAATACGGATGCCTTTTAGATGGTTATATGTGTCCTCTGATTTACATTCTTTCGAGATCCAGCAGAATCTTAGTTCATTGTCAGCTGTAACAGAATGCCACAGAAAGATTAATTTATAAACAACAGAATTTCATATCCCACAGTTCAGGAGCCTACCTAGTTCAAAGTTAAGGCAAGAGCAGGTACAGTGTTTGCTAAGATACTGCTCTGTCCCTAAGATGACATCTTGCTGTTATGTGAACACCATGTCCTCATAAAGAGAAACAGTAGAAAGGTAAAAGAGGCCAACTCATTTCAAAGTCTCATTTCTAAGGCCATTCCTGATAGTATAGTACTCATGACTCAATCACTTTCTGAAAGGCCTCTTAAAACTACCATCATCTTGAGGACTGAATTTCAACACATTTTTTCTTGAGTGTCCTCAGATTATAGCAATAAGAAACCACTTACTCATTGTTGTTCCAAATTTTCTTTATTATGCATATATTTATTTTGCTTCTGTTTGAGATAGAATCTTGTTATAAAGCTGAAGCTGTTATTCAATTTGCTTGGTAGCTCAAGTTGTCCTCGAAGTTGAAATCTTTCTGCCATGAGAAATGCCAGACTGGGATTGCAGACATGTGCTAACATATCTGGCATCTGGTCCAAACTCTGTACTCAGAACTCAATTGAGATTTTTGAATTATCAGCATTATTAGTTAAAGTATTTTATATGCCCCCCAAAGTAAACAATTATCATTTAAAAATGATTTGTTTATTCATGCATTTTATGTATATGAGTGTTCTGTCTTCATGTACACCAGAAAAAGGAATCTAATCCTGTTACAACAACCAGGCAGTTGCTGAAAATTGAACTCAGGACCTCTAGAAGAGCAGCCAAGTGCCCTTTTTCATTTTCTATCTCTCCAGCCCCATAACTATCAACTTTGATTATTTCCTACTTGACTTTTAATAACCTACTCATATTGACATTGTTACAATTTCCCCATTGGCTTATACATCTTGATTATTTAGGTATGTATTTCTTTCTGTCAATACAGGCTACTTACTTACCATGGTCCTTAGACTGAAAACAGTAGTTCCTGTGTTAATGATGCATGAAAAACCTATTACTTAACTACTGGTACAACTCAGACGCTTCATGCTACAAACGGGTCCCATTAAACAAATATTTTACCAGTAGGCAAATATTTTTCACTTTCTCTTTTCTGTAGTTTTTAATTTAAGATTTTTATTCCAGTTCTTACAATTTCTGGTCTTACAATAGATGTACTAACATGAACTGGGGAAAGCTCAGGGGCTTCAGCCAAAAAACTACAAGCAATCAGGAGATGGATACTGACAGAGAAATAATCTTCCCCAGAGAAGAGCCCAACAGTTGGTTATCTAATAACAAATGGTCAGTCCCCAAACACATAAAAGTAGCATTGTACAGATTGGGCAGTTGTAGTGTTTCTCTATCTGGAGAAAGTATAAGATGGCCACAAAGAGAAGCACCACTGAGAATTTAGGGGATGGAACTTGTACATATAGTGAACAGTTAAAGCCTCTGCCTCTGATTTTCTTAAATGGTTCAAGACTTAGGGCATGGTTGAACTTTCAACTACCATTTAGTGAAAGTAGAAAGAGTGGAGTGTTCAGTCTGATTCTGAGAGTTTGCCCATCTGGACTATGCTGATGCATGCATTATTCCAGGGCAAACAACTGTCCTTTTAGTCAAAAGCAATACATTGTTTTGTGTTTTTACTTAAAGGAGAGGTGGTTGAGATTGCAAACCTGCAATGTAAACCAATGTGGTCTGGATGAGAAGAAATAATCAAATATAAGGTCCTGATACTTAACAACTCAGAGAATTGCACTCATGTCCAGGCTGAGACCCAGAGTGCCTACTGCTATACTACATTGCCTTTTTCTAAAAATGTTTCCATACCTAAGAGTGACTTCAATTCACTTCCAGTCAAACCATTTTGTTTCCAGGAAAGAGAGACTGGGCTAAAACTTATCGTTTTGTGGAAATGGGGAAAAACATCTCACTTTGAAAATGCCTCAACCATATCTGGTAGAACAAACACATCCAACTACCTGACCTGGGAGGATTTCTACAGATGCTCCCTCTGTGTTATTGGGGAAGGTCTACATGATTCTGTGTTATTCATAGGTATCTAGAGACTGAGAATAAATTTGATCCTGTATTAGTCATTTACTTATAGTCATTTACTTATAGGCAGCAGTCCAGCATGTCCAATAATGGCTGTTTACTAACAGAAGAAGATTCAAGAATCTAGTAGTTGCTGAGTGCATGAGTCTGGGTGTCTCAGCTGATCTTCAGTATATACCAGAATCCCAAGGAAGTGGGGCCTAATGCCAGTGAAAAAAATGGATTTGATAGTAAGAGCAAGTAGACAAAAGCAGAGCAGACTTCTTTCTTCCAGGTCCTGTTTATAGACCGTAAGCAGAAAGTGTGGCCTGGATTAAAGGTGGCTCTTCCCAACTTCAAAGATCTGAATAAGAAGAATTAGAAGTGGGTCCTCCCATTTCAAATAATTTAAGAAAAAAAAATACCTCACAGGTGTGTTCAGCCATTTTCATTTTAGTTAATACCAGATGTTGTCAAGTTGACAAACAAGAAAACACATTATAGATTTTCTGTGTCATCTGTGAAACAGCTTTAATGTTTTTGATATCTTTATTGGGGTTTCTCAGAGATGAAACAATTGTCTGGAGTCTAAGTTTGAGAAAAAAACGCATTGTATTAAAATTCTCATCACTCTTCCATTCTGCTAATATACTAAGAAGCTGGGCTGGCAGGCTTGATTACAGTGTTGGTAATGGACATCTTCCCTATCCAGAAACAGTCAGTGAAAATAATCATATTCTAGAAGAACTGAGGTGGAAACAGTAGTCAGGCAGTTGTGTGTGGCAGAATCCCTTAGAAACAAAGAAGGGGGAAGAAAATCAGAGCATTTAAAAGTAAATCTGAGGACTGATATATATCCATTTAAAATATATACATATATACTATATATAAGTTTAGTTTTGATTAGGAGTCTGGGGTTATATTCCTATGGTCCATCATACCACTTGAAACTTAGTATCATATTTGCTTAATCAGAAGAAAATCCTGCTATGACCCTTCTGATATACGTTTATTTGCCATAAATAACTTTTCATGCATGTTTGAGAGTATATATTGAATGTGGAATGTAACTGAGAGATTTTTTTCTACAAAATTTTCCAGAAAGAATTTTTAGCATAGAGAAATAGTGGTCCTATAGCTGAGGATTGCGTGTGACTGAAATTGGCCCTCAGTGGAGTCCATGGTATTATCTATGGTCAAGTCATTAAGAAAAGACTATACCATGATTAAACAGAGAGCATGGACCATGAGTTTCAGCCGCTCTGAACTTAAGCACAAAATGTTAATAACATACTTAGAACAGCACTAATCTTGTGCTAATGCTCATCTTCTTTGTTTACAACTCATCCCAGCTACCATGCAAGAGATCTCTGCATGAATTCAGAGGGTACCACAAGCACCCAAGTCTCCTTTCTATCCCATTCTCTATTTTACCATGAAATTACATAGAAATTCTCTATTTTACCATGAAATTACATAGAAATTACATACACTTTAAAGGGAGTAGCATATGCTTAGCTAGGCTTGGTCTCCATGCTCACAGTCCAAGTGTCTAAGAGGCAGAGGCAATGGGTTGTGAGTATAAAGATTGACTTGGGTTTCACAGTAGAACCTGTCCCAAAGCATTTGTGTGCATGAGTATCTGTGCACTTGAGCATGCATGTACACAAACACACAATACACAGACACACAATATACACATATAGTTTTGAAAAAACTACCAGCAATAAGAGCAACAACAGCATAAAAAAGGGGTGATATTGTAAAGATGAGTTAAATGAAAAGAGGGAATCTGTGATTTTTTTTTTAAAAAAGATGATAATCTAGGCATACAGCTCAGTGGCAGAGAAATTATTTTGCATGCACAAGGTTCTGGGTTTGACTTTGGCAGTGGCAAAGTCCCTCTCCCCACATGTGTATCTATACACAAAATTAGGTAGCAAATATCTAAGGCTTTCTGAACTGTATGAATCTTCCTCAACCCATTCAATTACATCCTTGCAGAAAAAAGAGCAGTTATAAAGATATAGAAATAAAAGAGCGTGACTGCTGAAGAAAAAAACTTTTATAAAGAAATGGTAGACTTTCAGGCTCTAGTTTGCCAACTTCTGGTTTACATCACTGAACTGGACTAAATGCTTCTCAAATCAGCTAACCAGTTTATTCCCTTCCCCCTTAATACAATTAGCTTAGGGTTTTTGAGAAAAAAGAAATTAAATGTAGAAATAGCTAACACTTTCTTAACACATCTTTAAAAATGCGCATAAAATTGTGGTTCCTTTTACATCACTGGGAAGAGAAATGGTTTGTATTTCCATCCTCAAAGCTTGTGATCACTGGGATATTGGAGACTTTGAGATACTAGAAAGAGTTGCCCAGAGCCAATGGTGGACTGGGAAGGAAGGAGGAGATCTGAGCTCAAAGAATAAAGAATAAAGTTATAGTTTCCTGTCCTTTTTGTGGGTTTTCTGATGCCTTTGCCATGAGCTATGGAAATAAACAGAAGTTTGACAATTGCAATCATTTTGAACAGTAGTAATTAATAATAGGAACAATAATAATGAAATAACTACAACTACAGTAGTAATTAGGATATCTTGTTAATTATGTGGGAGGGGTATTAGGCCACTCTAAAATCTCAGTGACTAACCAGAAAATGTTTATTCATTCTCTCTGTCTATCATAAGTCAGCAAAGGGTTCTCCACCACATCATTCCAGGTTTTTTCCAGGTTCCACATTTTTGCCAGAGCATAATTTGAGTCCACATCAATGACAAGTGAAGACTAAAAGTATAAATTTGCTTTAAAATTTCACATAGAAATGACACATTACATGTATTCTCAAACATAATTGGACAAAATTTAGTCACATAACTAACCCGAATTTCAGTGGGTAATAATGTCTGATTTTTTCTCTGGGAAAAGAATTATTGTCAATAAAAGTAAATCTTAATGAAAGATGTCTCCAATACCATTTCTGTCTCTAGGTGAGGGAACAGTGAGCACTGCATTAAACATAGTTTAGTTTTATCTACTCTGGAGTCATTCAGATAAAAGTTATCAGCATTTTACTAGTGAAAGAATTAAGGATAATGGAAATTAAGTAACTGATTTGATTAGCTTGTAATGGTAACAACTCAAACATAAGTAATCCTGATTCTATGGATCAAATCCCAAACATAGCACTACAGTGTTCTGATAATTTGTGATGTATGATTTGAATTATGGCTTGTAAAGGTATATGTTCAGTGGCCAGGCAACTAATAGAAATTAACAGCACTGACAGTAGAGATTTCAAGAGAGCCTAGTATTGACTGTGTGGTGTGGTGAGTGTTATTCACCTGTATGCTGATTTACAATGGAAAAGAGCAAGTGGGACAAGGAGAAATACAAATTGTTCAGTATGAGGAGAAAAAGCACCAGGAAAGGTGGCGTTGGAGCCAAATCCTGTGCACAAGGAGACAAAAAACTTAAAAGACTGATAATAAATAGAATGCCACTTAGTGAAGTTTCCAATTTCCAATTAGGAGAAACTTAAGCAGTAAAGAGAAACATTCATAACTGAAAATGATGCCAATGCAATTGAAAGAGGGGGCTAAGAAACAGAACGTCCCAGCTTCAGACATGGATGTTGTACTGGCTTTAGAGTAAAAGACACAAGAAACAGTTTGTTGAATCTTCCTCTAGTTTAAGAAAAGATGTTGAGCCAAGGCATGTGCGAGGGGTATCCCTGTATGGAAACCCAGAGAGGTCATTTCTTGAAACTGTGAAGGTACAGGCTGAAATTCTTTGGAGACCAGAAGATGTTAGAGGTGCCAGAGTCACATGATCTCTACCAAGGAGAGCTGAAGACCACAGCTGGAACCAGCCCAATAGAGAGAAGTATGGTGCATTCAACAAAGTTGAAAGAATTTGAATATCTGAAGAATGCTTTGACATCAGACATGGAGATGCAGAATTTAAAGCTTTCCATGCTTGGCTTTGGTCTTGCTTTGGTCCAGTATTATCCTGCTCTACTCTTTTACCCCCCTCCCCTTTTGGAATGGTAATGTGTATTCTGTACCATTTTAGGTTGGAAGTGTGTTATCTGTTTTTTAATTTTTTTATTATTTATTGATTGATTTTTATTGAGCTCTACAGTTTTCTCTGCTCCCCTCCCTAACTCTCCCTCCCTTTCAACCCTCTCCCAAGGCCCCCATGCTCCCAATTTACTCAGGAGATCTTGTCTTTTTTTTACTTCCCATGTAGATTAGATCTATGTATGTCTCTTTTAGTGCCCTCATTGTTGTCTAGGTTTTCTGGGATTGTGATTTGTAGGCTGGTTTTCTATGCTTTATGGTTAAAAACCACTTATGAGTGAGTACATGTGATAATTGTCTTTCTGGGTCTGGGTTACCTCACGCAAAATGATGTTTTCTAGCTCCATCCATTTTCCTGCAAAATTCAAGATGTTGTTATTTTTTTCTGCTATGTAGTACTCCATTGTGTAAATGTATCACATTTTCCTTACCCTTTTTTTCGGTCAAGGGGCATTTAGGTTGTTTCCATGTTCTGGTTATGACAAACAAATCTGCTATGAACATAGTTGAGCACATGTCCTTGTGTCACAATTGAGCATCCTTTGGATATATACCCAAAAGTGGTTTTACTGGGTCTTGAGAAAGGTCATTTCCTAATTTTCTGAGAAATAACCACACTGACATCCAAAGGGGTTGTACCAGATTGAATTCCCACCAGCAATACAGAAGTGTTCCCTTTTCCCCACATCCTCTCCAGCATAAGTTATCATCTGTATTTTTGATATTAGCCATTCTTACAGGTGTAAGATAAAATCTCAGAGCTTTTTGATTTGCATTTCTCTGATGACTAAGGATGTTAAGCATTTCCTTAAGTGTCTTTCAGCCATTTTAGATTTCTCTGTTGCGAGTTCTCTGTTTAGGTCTGTACTCCAATTTTAAATGGATTATTTGTTCTTTTGATAACCAATTTCTTGAGTCTTTTTGTATATTTTGGAGATTAGACCTTTGTCTAATGTGTGCTATCTGCTCTTTAATTTTGATTTTACATAGAGTCACAGTTAAGAGATGGCCATAAATCTGAGAGGAGAGTTGGAAATTAGCACCCTTAAACTGTTGAGACTATGATAGGTGATGCCCATGTTATACCCAGTGTTCTCAGTCTTTCTCTTCATTTCTCTCCCTGTCTATGTCTCTCTCTTCTCTCTTTTTCAGCATGCAGATCAGAATATAGCTCTCAGCTACTGCTCCAGTACCATGCATACTGCCATACTCTCTATCATGATGATAATGGACTAAACCCCAGAAACAATAATCAAGCCCATAATTAAATGCTTTCTTTCATTAGAGTTGTCTTGGTCATGGTAGCTCTTCACAGCAGTAGAAAAGTGACTAAGATTGAAGCAGAGAAGATATAATACAATTCAGGATGATCATACTGTGGTTTATTAGATAGCCACATGCTCTTTCTCTAACAGTAGCTGTGATTCATCTTAAATTGATGATTGCCATATAGGAATAGATCGACTGAGCTGTCAGATCTGTAGGATTTTAGAATGCCTTAATGTTCTGACTTCCATGATAAAACAATCCAAGATTTTAGGAAAAGGATTGCTTGTTCAAATAAACTCATAGTCAAACGTGTTCCACAAACTAATAGTTTGCCATCTCTTAAGAGGGTTTCTGAGAAAGCCACACAGGTGTGATGGCGAACAACCTGAACGAAGAATAATCTACTCAGATTGGTTTTCTTAGCATGTGTGTCTGGTAAGCAGTGGAGCCACAGTAGCAGAGTTATTGCCCTGCAGTGACTAGCATCATAGAATAGTGTGTATAGGAAACATGAGTATGTGAGCACATTTTTATCATGACCTCATTCAAGGGTTCACACAGCCATGGAGAGCTTTCATTTGCAGGCTCCTGCCATATTATGCACACCACACTTTCCTCTGGCTGGTGTGGGTCCATTTCCATCCACTGGGGAGGATCTCCAAGAAGACAGTGTCTCAATGCTCTTTGGTGCAGCTCCACTAAGTGAAGAGACCGGTGACTTGACATGTGTTAATTACAGCAGAACAAATGGAGCGGCCATTCCCAGATTCAGCTAGAGCTGGTTAGATTGACCTTTGGTCTGGTACAAGTAGTCCAGATAGACCTGTTGGGAAACTGACTGGAGTTGTTTTTTTGTTTTTTGTTTTTTTCCTGAAGAGGTAATAGCTGCAGTGTTTGAAAGAATTGGGAAAGTGTCTCTGACTCTTAACTAGACAATTGTGTATATTTTTCAAGCAAAGATCTGCTGCTTTCATCAAATTCTCAAATAGTTTTTGTTACTTCCAAAAAGTTCCCCATAAGGAAAATCATCAAGAGGGATATAGAAACATCCACCTATAGGTCATCTTCCTGAAAAACATTCAAAACAAATGTCTGTAGACCTCACAGATAATCATATAGTTGTAAAAAGTTTGGCTCGGAGATCTGTACTTTTCTGCTCAGTGTTTCTCTAAGGGAAACTCAAGAGCTTGCACAGACACACACACACACAACAGCAACAACAACAACAACACACATATATACCATCATGGAATGAAGTAAAAACTTACATCAATTGATATATGAATCCAAACAGACAGCAAAATTTAACTTAGCTGCTATGAAATTGAGTCTACAATGTGTGTCAGCAGCTACTTGTTATTTTCTGATGAATTTATACCCACATGTAGTGTGCATAACTGTTCTTTATTTTCTGATTCTCTCTAGCCAATTCCCCCTATTAAAACAAATGAACAAACAACAACAATAAAAACCTAAAGTTGTGTGTATATATACATACATGTGTGATATCATTTTTCACAAAAGAGTAAGCAGCAGTGAGGATATCTTATGCGTCAGGGAATAAGAGGCAATTGTTGAAACACCTTGAAGATTCAACTTGTCTTCTGGTAAGTTAAACTTTGCTGTGTGATTATACACATATATCAGCTGATGTAGATTCTTAACTTCATTGTGTAATGATAATGGAGTGTGTGTGTGTGTGTGTGTGTGTGTGTGTGTGCATGCTACTCAGATTCCCCTGGAGAAACACTGAGAAGAACACTACAGATATATGAGCCTAACTTTTTGCAAGTATGTAGGTGCAAAACTAAAGAATACTGAAAGATGACACTCTTTATCAGGTAGAACTTCCCAGACAGGCCTTCCTTGCCTTCTCAGACACAAGTGTCCTCTCAACTGAAAAAGTCAGTATGCTCTAGCTTTTCTTCCACACTTTTCCTTAGTTTAATAATACCAGCGATTGAAATCAAGTCTTCACTGTGCACCTTACTCTTGCCCCATCGTGTCCAGATGTAGTTGCTTGCGTTCATTAAGCTGGTTCTGTCTCTACTCAGACTTAGTTCATAATCTACTTCCTATGGTATAATTGAAGAATTAAAATCCATGAAGTTAGACAAATTTGATTTAGAATTTCAATGTCACTACTTACTTGCCTCATAGACTTGGCATTTAAAGTCCTCATTTAACTGTCTGTAAAAGACAGTAAATGGTATCTTTTCCCTTTTAAAAATGTATTCTCTCATATAATACTACCTACCACATCCTTTCCTCCCTCTATCCCTTCCAGTTCTCCCCCTACTTAGCAGAGGTAAATGGAGTTTTCTTTCTCCTGTCTTGTTCTGCAACTGTTTCTAAATAATCACTCAGAAGCTTAATATTAATTTCAAATTCTTTGGTGTATTAATCAGGCAAATTTCTGACTAGCTCTTACAACTAAATTAATTCATTTCTATTAATCTACATTTTGCCTGGTGGCTTCATGGCTTTTCCTATTCTCTAGCGCATCTTGCTTCTCTGGTAGTTGACTCACATGTCTCTCTACTCTGCTCTTCTCTTCTTTGCATTTTTAGTTTGGCTGTCCTGCCTAATCTTATTCTGCATTGCTATAGGCCCAAGAAACTTCTTTATTAACCAATGAAAGAAATACATATTTACAGCATACAGAAGGATTATCCCACAACATTCCCCCAGATCCACTTTTTCTCCTTCAGAAAAGATCAGGCCTTCCAAGGATGTCAAGCGAACATATCATAATCTATCTATCTATCTATCTATCTATCTATCTATCTATCTATCTATCTATCTATCATCTTTTTACTCTCTCAAAAAAACAAACACCAAAAGTACACAAAAAAGGAAATAAAAACAAATAGACAAGGAATTAATGATTGCTAAATTCATTTCTTACCAACATCAGATGACTCACAACTGCCTATAACCCCAGCTTTAGAAAGAGCTGGTGCCCATTGCCTGTGCAGGCACCGGCTCTCACTTACACATACCTTCAAACACCCACACACAATAATAATAAAAGCAAAAGTCTAGTATATCTTGGGTACTTTGTCAAAAGTCAGATGCCAAGAAAGTAGATTTATAATCAGGTTCTTGATATTCGACTGATCAATGTGTCTTCTTTCTTGTAGTATCATGTTGCTTTTTTTATAGCTCAAAAAAATAGCTTTATTATTATTATTATTATTATTATTATTCAGAATATCCCAGGTCCTTTGTAGTTCTCTGTATAACTTAAGATCATTTTGTCAATTTCTGTGAGGAATTACTCTGGAATTTTAATGGGGATTGAATTGAATCTGTATGCTTGTTTGAATGAGAATGGCCTCTATAAGCTTATATATTTGAATACTTGAGCCCCACTTGGTGGAATTGTTTGGGAAGGATTAGGAGGTGTGGTCTTGTTGGAGAAACAGTGTCACTGGAGATGTGAAGGCAGAGAGATTGGACGCTTATAAATAAAGGAATTCCAGACTAGAGCAGAACTAAGAAATAGACCGATGTTTATTAAAAGGTAAAACTTACAAAGTCAGGATTCTCTGTTTGAATGATGGATGAAGATCAGATCCAAAGCAAACCAAACAGCAAATAGGGCCCAGGGGGAAGCAGAGAGGAAGGGGCCAGATGTGCTTCTTCATCCAGGTCCCAGTAGGCAGGTAGTTGCTAGCTATACACCTTCCTGCAGCACCTCTCCCTTTTGTTTAAATAAGTGAGTTTTATACCTACTACAAAATTATATACTGGTGTAGAAGTTCCTTCTGTATTTCTGAATCTTTCATTGGTTAATAAAGAAACTGCCTTGGCCTTTTCATAGGGCAAAGTCTTAGATAGGTGGAGTAGACAGAACGGAATTCTGGGATAGATAAGGCTGAGTCAGAGAGAGCCGCCATGGAGTTGAGAGAGTCAGACATGCTGAATCTTTCC
>JAQHUG010000068.1:8612064-8641971 GCA_028555095.1 Dicrostonyx torquatus | reverse complement strand
TGACCAAACTGGACTCTCTGAATGTGGCTGCCAATGAGGACTGACTGAGACGCCAATGATAATGGCACAGGGACCTATCTCTTCTGCCTGTATTGGCTTTTTGGGAACCTATTCTATATGGATGCACACCTTCTTAGGCCGAGATGGAGGGTGGAGGGCCTTGGGCTTCCCATAGGGCAGGGTATCCTGCCCCATCTTAAGGAAGCACGGGGAGAGCAGTGGGGTAGTGGGGGAGCGGGAGGGCCTGGGACAAGGGGAGTAAATGTAAATTTTTCTTCTAATAAGAAAAAAAAAAACAGTTGACATACTGGTCTGCGGTAATGCGCGTGCACCTGCAACCTCAGCACCTGGGAGGCAGAGGCAAGAGGATCAAAAATCTGAGGCCAATTTAAGTTCCACAGAGATTCTGTCTGAAATAAGTGAGTACACCAGTCAGTTTTGGATTTTGACTTTGCTGTTACTGACACACTAAGAAATGTCTTTGTTTTAGGATTCTTTAGTTGTCCACTGGCAAAAATGATGGTGCGTTTAGGGTGTGGCTTTCCTTTGCACTTCCTCTCTGCTCAAGAATTTCCACACTCACTTCCTGTTACACCTCCACCAAACTTCAGGCATGTTTGATGCTGAGAGTTTTATAATTAGAAGCTAAATATAATTTTTTGTTACATCCTTTGGTTCATTGTTTTAAGACCTTGTAAAGGACATATGGTCCAAACGAGGGCTAGACTCTTTCACTTTTCCCACAAATCACTAAGTATTAAGTTCTGCTCTGGAGGAGAGCAGCATCTGTGAGTGGCATAAAATTGCTACCCTCTTTACCAGGCCATCTATGGCACCTTGCAACTCTTGTTTATTGTTTAAAGAACAATTATATTTATGAGAAAAGTAACTATAGCCAATATACATTAAAATGACATATTTTGAATAAAACAGGCCTTATTTTAGCACCTTTTTATTTGACTACCTACTAAGGTATGGTGAAAGGAAAAGAGAGCAGCTAAGACAAAAGTAAAGGATTCTATAAATCAGATTGTCTCAGGAAAACAACAGATGATGCTCCCTTAAGCACTTCTTGGTTGCTCTTTTACTCTACATATGTAATGTTCAATTCTTCTATTTTTGTACTTGAGTCATGTCAGGAAAGACAATGCTCACTTAACTAATACATAAATTCTAAGTCATAGTGTCCTAATCAATGCAGTTCGCACCTATCTAGGAAATGGAAGCAGGAGATTCTGGGCTGTGTGAGTGGTTTTACTCCATTTAGAGCTAAGGGACCTAGGTTTCTTCAGTCTCCACTTAGCTACCTTTAAGGCTGGAGTTGGAATTATATCCTGATGGCTACAGAACTTTTCATATTCTATCACAAAACACAGGACAAAAGCAACATAAAGAAAGAAAGGTGTATTTAGGCTTATGGTTTGAGGGTTCAGTGCGTGATGATGGGGACTTTATAAAAGTTGGTTACATTTGCTGTTCTTGGCTTTGGGGTACATTTGTCATTGATATTGAACCAGCATTTGCTACTCTTGATTAAAATAATGTCCAAGTGGTAGTTCTTTCCATAAAGCTTTGAATGCGATGATGTGAATGTTTATAAAACTTATAATTCATTAATGAAAAAAGTAATCATATGGCTACAACAGAAGCAATGTGTGCTGGAAACATATTATCTAACTAAGAAAACATACTCTAAATAAATGCACTGTCTAATTACAAAGCCTCTTCCAAGCCACATTTCAACACCATGAAGTGAGTAACTCACATTTTGCGAGATATTTACCTGTTTCTGCCACAGGATATCTGAATATCTGCTTGAATGAAATCCTAGTTATAATTCATTAAGTATATCCTACATCTGAGGTAATATGCTGGTTCTTCAAAGAGAGGAAGCTGGAGGGATCAGTGAGCAGTGAAGCGTGAGTACTGTTCTTGCCAAGGACCAAAGAGTTTGGCTCAGAGCTCCCATGTGAGACATCTTACTAATGCCTGGAACTCCAGCTCCACATGCTATGCTCTGGTATGCACAAGTATCTGTACTCATGTGCACACATCTACACACAGGCATGCAAGTAGACACAATTCAAAAATAAGTTTTTTTAAGGGGAGATGACTAAGATGTAATTAAATAAGTGAAATCTCTATATACATATTTATTTCCTTTTTAGAAAAGAAACGCAAGTCAGGTGGTGGTGGCACATGCCTTTAATCCCAGCACTTGGGAGGCAGAGGCAGGCAGATCTCTTCCAGATCAGCCTGGTCTACAAGAGCTAGTTCCAGGACAGGCTCCAAAGCTTCAGAGAAACCCTGTCTCAAAAAACAAAAAACAAAACAAAAAAAAAAAGAAAAGAAAAGATACACAAATTTAAAGAAGCTATTTAGATAGACTCTGAAAAGGATGATGGTATGATAAGGTGTTATAATAGGTGCAGCTGTGTTCCCAGCACCTGAGAGGAGTGGGGGCCCTTGGTCGCACGGCCGCAAGGCCTGCTTTTGGCCCTGGTTAACCTATACCCGGAATAATTACACACAAACTGTATTTACTCAAATACTGCCTGGCCCATTAGTTTTAACCTTTTATACATATTAGTCTAACCCATATTTAGAAATCTGTGTGTCACCACGAGGTGGTGCATCCATCTCGGGCCAGAGCATCATAGCGTCTCTGGCAGTGCCTTCTTTCTCACCGCCTTCCATTCTGTCTACTCCATCCACCTAAGGGCTGTGTCCTATCTTACAGGCCAGGCAGTCTTCTTTATTAACCAATGAAAGCACAGAAATACAGAAGAATCCTCCTACACCAGTAAAGAGTTGGGGAGTCTGAATCTTGATTTAGTTTGATGTAGACATCAACTATTGGCTGTTTCCAGATGGGTAGTGAGATTAAAAATTAATTGTTAAGCTTAGGTGACTTGGAGCAGAGGCAGTCAGAACTGCAATTCCCTCTTCTGGAACCTCAGCTATACTAGTCCTTTATGAAACTAACCAGAGAACTCTTTCAGCAATCAGGGAAGGCAATAGTTGTCACCAATTAACTGAATCTCCAATGGCGAGCTGAGGAGGCAAGATAGATTTGTTTTTCAAGCCTCATGATTAAAATTCAACACTCAACCCCCTCCTGCCTCTGCTTTGTGCCATTCTTTACTTTTTTTTTTGACTAAATTCAGCTAAGTACTTGCATTTTGCTTCATAGTGGTGATATTGAGATAATTAAGACTGTATATCTGCCCTAAGGAATATGTGATTTAATAGAGGAGCTACATAGAAAAATAGCTTCAATAAAACATGGCAGTTCCTCTGAGAATGTGGTGCCCCTCCATGACTAATTCCATGTGAGGGGGTGGCTTGTGGTCCTAACAATGACTTCCTAGGTTGATGACACCTGGGTTATGTCTGGATAGACAAGCAAGAGTCAGTGAAGGGACAAGGCTGGTACGAGAATTCATAAGGAGACAGGAAACTCAGAGAGACCCAAATAACACAGTTATTTGGAAGAAATTAAAGTTTCTAAATATATCTAAACAGAAACTTCAAGGGACAAATGATAAAGTCATATCACTGACTAGTAAGGTGTTTATTGATCACAGATTGATTCGATCTGTGCAGCCTGCCTTGTAGACCACAGATCCCGTCTCCTCTGTGACAGGAGCCATGGGAATATTTTTTCTCTTTATAGTTACCTTTTATTTTCAAATGTACCAGAATTAGGGCCAGGTTGAGAACAACTGCTAATTTGTCATGAAAACTAGTATAAAGTGAAACATGGTAGATACTATTTCGCCAAACAGATTATCCATGACCAAGAACTAAGAACCCCCAGTAGCCCCTGCTTGATGCCAGCACAATTAGTTTGGCTGTGGTTCAGCTAAGGGTGGAAATTCACTCCACAGTTACCTTGCCCTCCTTGACATTATGAAAAATAACTTTACGCTTTAATCCTTCCAGCTTTTGTTTCAATACTAAATACCGAGAGTTTTAACTTTCAAAGTCATTTCTCTCCACGACTTTGGATTCTTTTTTTACCTACCAAGAATTATTTGCTATTTATTATTTTCTATGTAAGAAGGGCAGGCATCCACCCAGGATCATTGGGTGAGTCACCAGTTTAGTTCTCTGTTTACCTTTAAAAATAGGTCTGTTCTTGGTCCAGGCTCACCGGGTGATGACAGGTCCTCCAAGCTCTCAGGAGAGGGGACTCCTTTCTTTTTTGTGCAATGCCCTATTCCTATATTTCACTTCTTGCCACTCTTTCCATTTTCAGTTGTCATTACCATTTGCTTTGGGCAATAAATAAGGAATGAAAGGGGAAACAAAACAGCCCACCATGTTGTTGACAATAATAAGTCTGTGGGGAAATTTTTCGGAAGCCTCACAGATGATACTCCAGTCGTTCCTCTGCCCACAAGTCTCAGCTGCTCAGGGAACAATGGCTTGCCTGCTCACCTCCAAGGGACAAGATGAGGCAGAGGCCTTGTTTTTTCTTTCTCTTTCAAACTGCAGACTTGAGCAAACAATCTTAACTTACATGGAAAACTTGCAAACACAAACACATTCTTCCTCTCCTATTAGTGCTGGATGAAAAGCAAACTTCAAATTAGTTAATGCTCATGTGGTTAAGTGGTTCCCTGTTGACAGAGAGCGGAAGTGTGACGGAGAGGGTCTTTTTGCTGTTGGGCTAACAGCAAAATGAAAGCCAAAATCTCTGATTGCAGGAGAGAGAAAGAAAACAGGAAGCGTAAAGAAATCATCTAGGTGGTCCAGCACCCCACCTCTGTTATATTTTCTTGTTCCCAATTCATGTGGCACATCTGGGTGGCTCTGTGAAAAACAAAGGCAGACTCCTGGGAAGGGCCCATGCTGGTCCTTGTCATGGTCTATGAATATTTATGGAGAGGTCCTTTACAGGGGTGCCTGGCGCCACCACACAGTTTTATTGCTTGGCAGATTTTTAAGCCAGCTCCAAACTCACTCCCAGGTCCTCAGAAAGGAATGTCTGGGTTTGAACAATAAGGTAGCCACATCATTCCGACAGGGAGACATGACCCTTCCAATCCATGGCAGGAATGTCTATGGACATAATTTGAGAAATGAACCAGTTTGGGGACTCAACAATTCTGAACAGGAAGAGCCATTGCAAAGGCCATTGAAAAGTCTGCTGATTTCCTGAGGTTTAGACATTCCATCCTCAAATTTACAGTCAAATGTCCAGTGAGTACTCGAGGAAAATCAACATAGCACTGTCCTGCTAATTTAAAACAAAAGAGCAGAAAGAAAGTAGCAAATACATTGAATGATTTTAAAATTATGTTAGAAATAATGAGTTGAGGTAACCTTGGGTTTAGTGCATCTGGAATATGAGATTTATACCAGGAAGTCTCCTCTAAAGGACCATCACGATCACTCACTCTGAAACATTATCCTGATGCTATCAGTGTGGCAAGGGTTTTAACTGTGAACCCAGGTGGCCATGGATATATAGCACATAGCTTCAAGCACTGGTTGTACACTTAATATTGCTAATTTCTAAATTCTAGATAATTTCCTTTTTGTGTCTGTTGTGCATTTCCCTCTAAGAGATTATCTACTACTTTCCTTAGCTCTCAAAGCAGCCTTGTAAGTCTTACTTATTAAGACTTATTATTACAATGTTGGGATGAAAACAGACAGAAATATCTGGTCTGGTGCTTCCAAAACACTTTGATGTATTCCAGTATTTTGTATATGAGAGATGCTTGTTTTTAATGCAGATTCCTCACCTCTATGAAAGCTAAGTTGCTAGACACTGGGACTGGACTCTAGGGTCCTGTATTTAAAAACTCTAGAGAAGAAGCAACATGTGCATGGGCCAGAAATCAGGCTTCAAATGCTAGGCTGATTTAAAATCTCTGAAGCAAGATTCTCAAAAGTAGGCAGAAATCACATTCTTCAAATTAAAGCATTTCAGACCCACCCACCCTCTGCTTTATATATCGAACATTCGAGTAAAATCCCATCTAAATAAGAACTAAAAGGAAAGCAATGTGGAAATCATTAACATCATTCAACACTGCCAACACCTTCAATGTACAGAGAAGATACAAGGGTCAGCATTGTAAAGTGATTGCTAGAAAGTCATGCTATTAATATCTAGAACAAAATCTTATCCCTCATTAATTTTTGTTACAGACCTTGCCCGTGACGGGCAAATTCTCCTTAAGTTCATCATTAGACTTAAGGCAGTTTTCCACAAGTTCTCTGGGAAAACAGGCCGAACATATTTAGTCATATAAGATAGTCCTCTTACCTGAGAAATTTTAATCTATGAAAAATGAAACAACCCTGGAAGCCTGTGAGAAGCAACAAAGGCAACAGGGGGCCATATGCCTGCTATGGCTTTGTCACTTTCTCTAATGCCAGCCTTGCCACCCAAGAGATGTTGCCTCCAAGATAGTCTGAAAAATATAACAAAGACCACCCTGTGAGCTCCTTTGTTCATGTATAAATAGAAAACTCTTCTTTTGTCTAGGTATTATTCAGTGATTAATGACTTCAAGTTGCTTCTTCAGGTTTGGCTTTCTTTGGAATTTCCAACATGGTGTAGAATTTCAGTGTAGTTTAAAGGCAAGGAGATGCCTGAGCCTATTTCATGGAAGTGTGGAACTGTATTCATTTAGGAAGATGAGTGTCACATCTTCAAAGTGCCGTCAAAATAAATTTGGGTGGTGATATCAATTAACCAGGCAGATAGGAGTCGTAAAATTAGTCAGAGGATGTTTCCCAAGCCCCCTCAAGGTTTCTCATGTTGCTGGATTAAGAAAGAAGACTTTTCTTTTGTTTTCATTTTCTTTCTTGGCTCCTGGCCAGTTTTGCAAACTAGAAATTTCAAGGATCGTTTACAAAACCATCAAACATTTTTGTTTTAGAAGCTGTTAACATAGAAGGAACTGATATTTACCTAAGATGTAATCAAACTCTTAATGTAAACAGAATTGTCTTTTTCATAATTTCATATGATGACTAGAAACATTCAGAATTCTGACATGAGGTCCTATAGAAATCTGAATGTGCTTAATCCATCAAAGGAACATTCCTGATTATCCTTTCCTGTTTCGTGAGGAGTCCATCTTTCTGTATTGGTGTGTTGTAGAGTTCTTAGCCTGGACATGTTCAGCCAGTGTTGACATGTTGTGGCCTGTGCCCAGGCCTAGAAAGGCAGGCCTACTGGTGTATTGTTGATGTTATTAAAGAAGAAGGTAGTTAGGAAAAGAGAAATCTCAGAGAGCGACAGAATATGAGGCACAAAAGGATTTCTTCTGGATGGAAGAGGGCAGCAGGGTTTGAGAGGTGAATGGAGCGATTGGAGGCGAGGCCTTTCTCCTGGAGCAGTGATTCCCTTAGGGAAGGGACCATGGAAAATGAGACAAGGTGTTCAAGAGCTGATGTGTTTGGCTTTTCCAGTATGACTTGCAGGCTCATTTCAAACCTTCTCTGAATCCCAGAGGAACTTGATTGAGCTCTTTTGTCTTCTGCCTTCTGATTAGCTTTAATTGGGGTGTTAGGTAGAGACAAGGAAAAAGGCACCTAATCTGGTCTGGGTAGCTGCTCCTACACCCTGGCATCAAGTGTTTCCCTCAAGTAGAAGCCTTAGCTGTTGGCTGTCTTCTCCACTCATATCTCACATGCGGTGTTCCCTCCTTCAGGCCTAAAGTAATATGGATTCACTTGATTTGGGGATAGTGAACATTCCCTTGTGGTTTCTCTATGCACTGTCTGCAACTCTGGCAAAAATCATTTTATTAAACTTGCCTTAATTTTCTCAATTTGAGAGTGCCATCTGTTTCCTGCTGGGACCCTGGTGATACAGGTACATAATAAGGAGCTGCTGAAATGAGCGCTGTGTCATTTAGAGTCTGGCTAGGAGCTAAGAACATGACAAAGAGATGCTCTGCATCCTGACACAGGACACATGTTTCTGGGGAAGAGGTAGGCACTCAAAATTAGATTAGCACATGATTTTTTTTCTGGGCCTGGGAAGCCTTGATATCTGTTTGGTACACTTTGAGTGTGGCCACATTCTATCCAGCTTTCTTCTTCACATAAGCTGTTTCACTCAAATATTGGCACTCGATATAAATAGCAGAAGTTCTGTTCTCAGAACATGTTTAGATAGTTTTAAAATTAATTTTTTTGTTTTATATGTATGAGTGTTTTGTCTGCATATATGCTTGCTTACCATGTGTGTACCTGGGTGTCCACCATGGCCAGAAGACTGACATAGATTTCCTGGAACTGGAGTTAAAGTTGGCCGTGAGTTGTGATGTGGGTGATAGGAATTAAATGCAGGTCCTCTGGAAGAGCAGCCTGTTGTTTTAACTGGTCTCCAGTCCCATTTTACATGGTTTTTAACTTGTCTGTTATTGATTTTTACTTTTACAGGTTCCTCTTCCACTTCTTCCTACAACTACAATGCATTTTTTTATTCTTACCTTATTGTTTTGTTGAGGACAATCTGAACCAATGTTCCTACTTTGACCTTGGTTTCTCCTTAAGATACAATAACACTTATTAATAGTTAACATTTAATGTACTGTTGCTATGGTTATGGGTTTTGATAAATGCTTTATATTTGTTATTTATTATAGTTCACACTTCAACATTCTAATGTAGGAGTCTGAGTTGCTTTTCTGTTGTTGTAATAAAATATTATGAGCAAACATAAGTTAAGGAAGCAAGAATTTATTTTGGCTTACTGTTCCAGGGCCAGAGGATCCACAGGTAGTTGAAGGCATGGCATGATGCCAGGAGCCAAAACCCTGGTGGATCATCTCTTCATTTATACACAGAATAGAGGGAAGGAGGAGGAAGAAGAGGGGAGAAAGAAGAGGGAAAGTTTATGGCAAGACTATAAACCCTGAAGCTCTCCCTGTCCGCACAGTGACATATTTCTTCCAGACGGTCTAGACCTCCTAATAGATCCATAGTCTCTTCAAATAGTACCACCAGTGAGGGACCAAGTGTTCAAAAACATGAAAGACATGTGTTTAAACTGTGTAAATGTCTCATTTGAATCACAATAGTAAGTAGGATTTTCCACACAAAGCTTTTAAGATTTAAAACTCATGAGACTGAGAAGGAGCAGCGCTTGGATTTGATCATGGGTCAGCCAATGTTGATTAGCTCTGTATTACTGGTGGGATTTCCACAGCATTAGGTATGAAAAAAAGCCCAATGGATGAATTTCTGTCCCACTGCATTCATAATGCACTGAGTGTCATAAAGATGTGGCAAAACAGAAAGAATAATGCTTTGAGAAATGTAACATGAGGGCTGGCTCGTTGGGGTTACTGTCCTGCCCAGTACCCCACAGCCGGCAAGCCCCAAAGAAAATCACACAGAGAGTCTACATTAGGTTATTAACTGATTGGCCCATTATCTCAGGCTTCTTACTAGCTCCCATAAGTTATATTAACCCATTGTTCCCATCCATGCCAGGCACATGGCCGGTACCTTTTCTCAGCTGGGACAGGGACACATGCTGCTTCCTTGGAGATCTGCGCAGGAATCCCAGGGAAGCTTCCTGCTTCCCAATTTCTCCTGTTCTCCTTGCTCCCCCTCTACTTCCTGTCTGGTTTTCCCGCCTATACTTCCTGCCTGGCCAATCAGCGTTTATTTAAAACATGATTGACAGAATTGTCCCGCACCACTTCCCCCTCTTTTTTTTTTTTTTAAAAAAAAAAAAAAGGAAAATGTCCATAGTCCATTTTTTGGGAATGTGGGCGTAGTATTCCAGGCTACTTCCGGCTGGTTGGGGGCGCTGATAATCTTTAAGGGGATCTAAAGAAAATTTAGAGGTAGGATCAAGTCCTGACTGGAGTATTCTGTGAGGCTTCATCATCTCAGGCAGCATCTTGAATCTGTTCCGGATGTAGAACTCAAGACATCTGGGCCATCTGTTCCTACCAGAGTTTTCTCAGGTGGTCTTCCTTGATGAAACCTGAGTTTTCTTAACTCAGAATGAATCCACAGCCTCTCATCTCCTGTGGAAACAAAAGGAAAATCTCTTCTCCAAAGTAACATACCTTTTGACTTCAATTTTGAAGCCAAGGTTCTTCAAAATACCTTCCTTGGGTTAATTCAGCAGCATGTACAAGTACAAGTCTTTTAGCAGCTGTTGTTCCTTCCTCAGCATTCAAACAATTCAAAGAGAGCATCATAGCATACAGTATCAAGATTCTCTGTGTATTTTCCATCTTATATGGCTTTATTTTAGCCTCTATTTCTTTCATTTTTCCTTTTAACTTTTGGCTTTTTGGGACAGGTTCTCTGTGTGTCTTTGTCCTGGAATTCACTCTCTGTAGACCAGGTTGTCCTTGAACTCACAGAGATCTGCCTGTCTCTGCTGCCCCAGTGCTGGGATTAAAGGTGTGTGCTGCCACACCTTGGAGTCAACAGAGGTCAATCTGCCTCTGCCTCCCAGAGGATTAAAGGCTTGTGCTACCACACCTTGAAGTCACAGAGGTCAGTCTACCCCCCTTTCCCAAGTGTTTGGGTTTAACTTATATTAAAGTTATCATCATATCCAACTATTCTCTTTCTTTTTTTTTTTTTTTACGTTAAGAACCCTTTGCCTGCATATATTTTTCACACATAGTAAACCACCATTCAGAGGTTTTTTCTTTGAATCTCTCTTTTTCTGACCACGTGGGTCTTTAGTTTACCAAGCAATATCAGTAGGACAAAGCTGTGGCTTTGAAGACTAGATCCAGCCCATTCTTTAGCTTTCTGCGTTTCTAGCCTCACCGGCTGTCGCCATGTTAATCGCCACAATTCTATGGCGTTTCAATGTCCCTGCCAGCAAGCAAGCTGCAGCATTCTGCTCACAGACCATATTCAAAGTTCCTGGCCGGACCGCCTGCCGGAAAGAGTCAGAGTTTGCCCTGGCAGGACGGCCCAGAAAGCCGGCATTTCAAGCATGCAGTCAGCTTTTACCAACAGAGAATGTTTATTTCAGGACTTGCCTTGCTTTGGACAGAAAGTATGTTATAGGATGAAGTTTATTTTTTTTAATCAGGTAAGTATTGAACCACTCATTCATTCAACACATATCTTCTTTTAATTTTTTTATTAAGAACTGGATATTTGGGATACATAGAGAGATATAGGAATACAATAGTGTAATTTGCTTCTTATAGGTATAGAGGCATTCTTTTATCCTAGCTATAAATTCAGTTATGTGTAAACTGAAAGTAGTTACACATATAATTTGTAAGGATTATGTAGTTATTTATTTATTTATGTATTCATTTATTTTGAGACAGAGTCTTCCTATGCACTAGGTCATCTCACTGTAGCTTTGGCTTCCCTGGAGCTTGTTATGTAGACCAAGCTGATCCTAAACTCACAGAGATTTGCCTATCTCTGCCTCCTGAGTTCTGGGATTAAGGGCATGGTCCACCATGCTCTGCTACAATGTCGCTATTTAAAGCAATAGCTATTGAAAGCAATAGCTATTGAAATCAACAGTGTGTCAGCCTGGGTTTTTCAGGAAAAATAATCCAACAGGATAGATAGGGGAGAGATACGTAGTTGAATAGATAAATACAATACTGTATAGATACACAGGGGACCTTTCAAAACGTGGAGCTATGAAAATACAAAATCTTTAGGGTGGTATGTCAGGCTGGAAGCCCAAAAAAGAGCTAACTGAAATTCATGTTAGAAAACTACATATTGTAGCATTCTATTTTTCTCAGGAGAGGTTTAATTTTTCATTCACATGAACTCAATAAGCCACACTCATTATAAAAACAGAATATATTACTCAAAGCCCACTAATTTTGATTAGTCTTATCTAAAACACCCTCACTAAAACATCCCAGAATGATGTATATGTGCATAACAAATCTGGGTATCCTAGCCCAATCAGGTTCACACTTAAAATCATCTGAAGGTAGAAGGAAGTTCAGAACCTAGCACCACCAAGAGATGGTGGGACAGTGAGGCTGGGTGGGTTCTCATTTTCTTGTCATAACTAAAGAGCACAACAGAGCTAGCTGCAGGTGTTCTGATGTGTTGAGGGTAAGCATGAGATCACACCACCTTACAGAAAGTACTAGGACAAGTTGAACGTTTAGCTTTTGCTTACTTCTGTCTGCTCTTCCTTTTTCTCTAGGGTAGCCTACTATTGGCAACGATAAGTAGTTATCATCCTTGTTGATAAATGATTGGACTTGCAGCTGAAAAAGGATAATTTATTATCATAAAGGTTTTCTACACTATGTTTTCGTAAAGGATCACATATTTAACTTATCCATTCATTCATTTGTTTATTCTTCAATTTAAATTTTTGAGAGAGTATAAAACAACTAGAACTTTTTTAGGTACTGGTGATACTACATTGAATTCAAAGAAACATTTTGTCAGATGCAGTTATCTATAGCCAGACATTAGACAGAGCTCAGAGAATCCTATAAAAGGAAGGGAGGGAGGATTGCAAGAGCCAGAGGGGTCAAGGACAGCAAAAGGAAACCCACAGAAGTAACTAACCTGGACTCATAGGGGTTCACAGAGTCTGAATCAACAACCAGGGAGCCTGCATGGAACTGACTTAAGCCTTCTACACATATGTGTCAGTTGTGTAGCTGGATCTGCTTGTGGGAGTCCTAACAATGGGAGCAAGGACTGTCCTTAATGCTTTAGCTGGCTCCTGCAAACCTATACCTCATACCTGATTGCCTTGCCCAGCCTTTAATACAATGGATATGCTTAGTCTTACTACAATTTAATATCCATAATTTGTTGACCCTTTTTTGAAAGGCTTGACCTTTTCTGAACAGAAACAGAGTAGAAGTTGATTAGGGTTGGGGCAGAGGGAATAGGAGGAGAGGAGAGAAGGAAAACTGTGGTTGGGATGTAAAATAAATCAACAAAATTTAAAAGAACAGGTTTTGAGTGCTTTAGTTTTTGAGTATGCTACCTTGAAGGCAAGATACACTAAAACAATAGTTTTTCAAATATCTACTAGGTTATAATATCAAAAAATGGTACAAAGAGAGCATATATAGAGCAATATGAGAATATAGAATGTTAACATAGCAATCACAGGTAGCAGATTAACATGTATTTTGTTATATTCTCTTTGAACATACTTATTTTATGTCTTCTAGCAATTGTATAGAGAAATATAATTGTGTTCTGATAAAGAAAATATTTGTAGAAATCATGTCTATTATTTTCCAATCTAGATAATTTAATTCCCATTCTTTCTACTCTTTCTCCACCGGGCTTAAAAGCTTATAAACATGGTGATCCTTGAAGCTATGTCTTGATAATGGAAGTCACATACTTGGTCACTAATGCATTACAAGGAAGATCACTGACCATCATTTGACTGTTACATATGAACAAATAAATTTATGTTGGATTTAACCACAGAAATGTTATCATCTTTTATTCTGAAACTACAATTACAGAAAATGTTATAAAAACCAATTCTTAAGTTGTAATTCCAATAAGTTTAAAATATGATGCCATTTCAATAATAAGTATTTAAGGTAGGTGACCTTGACTTCTCTGTAATTTGTATTCAGGTTTGAAATTTTTGGGAACTGGGAAAACATTGGTTCATGCGCGAGTTGGACCAAGTATTTAACAAAGACATTTAATGTTTCTGATAACTTGATGGCAAAGATAATCTTGTTGAATCCACACCTAGACCATAACTGGGGACAGTTTTGAACTTCAAAAGGTAGTTAAATGCATAAGGAAAAATTTAATTTGGTATGATTAGAATTGGGGGTGTATTAAAGGCATTTTAGTGGTGCAGTCCCTCATGTTGATAAACATTTCATAAAAATGTATTACAGGGCCAGGTGCTGGTGGCACACATGTTTATTCCCAGCACTCGGGAGGTAGAGGTAGGTGGATCTCTGTGAGTTCGAGGCCAGCCTGGTCTACAAGAGCTAGTTCTAGGACAGGCCCCAAAGCTACAGAGAAACCCTGTCTCAGGAAAAAAAATGTATTACAGACCCTGAAACTGTTAGGAATCCAAGAAACTCTTTGTAACTGGAGACTACTCTTTCATTTCTGGCTGTCTAGAACCAAATAATCACACAGAAATTGTATTAATTATAACACTGTTTGGCCTACTAGGTTAGACTTCTTATTAACTAACTCTTACATCTTAAATTGATTTATTTTGTGTCACCACTAGGCTTTGGCTTACCTGTTAAAGTTCCAGTGTGTCCTTCTCCTTCAACAGCTACATGGTGTCTTCCTGACTCTGCCTACTCTCTTTGGCTATCTCTGTTTAGATTTCCCACCTAGCTTTATTCTGCTAGGCCATTGGCTGAAACAGCTTTATTTAATAACAAATAAAAGCAGCACATTTACAGAAGGACTTCCCACATCAATCCACCTTCTCAGTCTAATTAAAAAGGAAGGTTTTTCACTTTGACATAGTAAAATTACTTATATCAAGCAAGAATTATAGTTGCAATAATTAGTCCATTTACACTCGGCAAATTAAGGAAAATACTCTATTATCTATTGTATGTTTGTGAGTCTGAAGTTTGATATCTAATATATTGTTTATCATAACTAAGGAAAACTATAACTATCCATCTTCAACTCCACCAAAGACACCATAATGATATGACATTATCTGTTAACAGGATGTGCATTGTAGGCAACTTCCAAAACTTGAAAAATGACGGAGACATCTCGCTGTCTGAACAGTCACCTAAAGTTCTTTGATAACGTTGGGGCACCCATTTTCAGCCTACAGGTCTATAGTATCCAGCAGACTTTCCCAGAAAGCAGGAAACTTGTAACGGTAAAGTTCATCAGTTGCTTTCTTCTGTGCCCTGCAGAACATCTGGCAGTTTCTTCTGTGAAGCAGGAACTCTGAAGGACCATCTTACCTTTTGGAAAGTTCAACAATCACTTTTCTGTGGGTCCTGCATGTCCAGTTTATAAAAAATACCATAAAGCAGTCCAGTCAAGGACAGTCTCTTACCCAAATGGCTAGTTTTGTCACATTGAAGGCAAATTCCACAGTGAGTTTCTTCAATGTTCATCAGCCTCTCTGAAGTAATCGGTGCTGCCAGAAGCACACACATCTCACTGTCGAGAAAAGTCTAAGTTCTTAAAATGTTTTAAATGCCATGTTCTATAGGTCTTTGAAAGATTTTAAGAATACCTATCCATCTGAAATATAGAAAACCTAACTAACATGACTACAGTTTGACTATTATAAATGACTATCTATTAATAAACAAAAACCAGAAATACATATACACTCTGTAACAAAATCTACCTTAAATTTGTATCAATAGACCAAGATACATACCAATGCAAAACATTCATGTCTATATTATATTCCCCTTTAAATGAAAACCAACATTTATAAACAATCATTTTGGGAATTTGGGCATTGTTTTCTGCAAACTTTTTCCTGCTGTTTATTGGGAGAAGTATTTTTAGGGTTCACAGAGATCTTCCTGGGGGGTGGTCTTGTTTCATCCAACCACATTGGCCTGGAAGAAATCCACAGGATCTCATCTTCTGTGGAAATAAAAGCAGAACCTCTTTTCCAAAGTCACATATCCTTAGACATAAATTGTGAAGTCAAGATAGCTTTATATTGGTTTAACTTAGCAACTCCTAGAATCAAATATCTCTCTGCAGTCAAAAAATTCAAAGAAAACACAATAATATATATAATCCAGACCCTCTATGTGTATATTTCATTTTTATGTGGCTTCTTTTTTTATTCCTTTAATCTATGACTGCCTGTACTCCTTTATATTACTTTTAATGTCTCTTTAAAGACTTTATTTTATTTTTTTAACTGTCTATACTCTTTTTAGTCTCTCTCCCAAGCCTAGTATTCAACACTGTGACTATTCAACACTGTGACTCAGTCTTTTTCATCTGAATCTGTCTTTATTGCTTATCTGTAATCATTCTCTGCCCAGGAAACTTTCTTTTTCTTTTTAATGCTAAGCCGGCATGGCTAGGACCAACTCCATAGCCCTGCCTGTTTGCCCAGTCCAACATGATGGAGGCATGTTCACTGCCAGCTCTGAGAGCCATGCTTACTGCCCCAGCTTCAGGGATGCAGTAGGTCTATGTTGCCAATAATCAAGTTGTAGCACTCTGCTCACAAAGCCCATTTAAGTGATCCATAGCCAGATGTTTTGAACAAATTAGAACTGTTCATGCCACTATGAACCAGGCTGCTGTTGTTTTTTTTTTTTTTTTTTTTAAGGAGCTGTGCCACTGCTTGCAGGCAGCAAACAGATCCTTTCTGAAAATAATGCAGCTACATAGAAACTGTGCTAGGTTTCTGTTTTTGTGGATCTACAAGTGCTATTTTTAAGTTTTCTTAGGCTTTATTTGTGGATGTACATTGCTAAACGTTTGGAGGCCATTACTCTTTCTGTGAATTTACTGCCTAATAAATAAATGTTTATTATGCTTCATTCTGGCCTAGTGTGAAAATCTTTCATACTGCAACAACTCTCTCCAATAGATGCATTTAGAAAGAGACCAAGAATGATCACATAATCAGATTTCACTTCTGTCTTTTACCAAAATGTTGCTAGAAAATCGAACCAGAAGTAGACGGATAGTTACATGGCAATAAGGTAGTATTGAGGATTTGATTTTTCTAAAGTCCTGCTTTACAACTCCAAGCCATAAGAGATAAATCTAAATAGTTTTTTAAATGACAATGACTCAGAGTTATGCAATAAATATTGGGTAAAGCTCACATGACTTTCTCTCCAAACTCTAGGGTTTGAGATGGCCTCAAGATGCATTCAATTCTTTCAAAAGACTTTAATCTCAGGAGCCAGAAGTGAAGCGTCTAAGTCAATCTTGAGAATTTTATGTAGCAATGAATTTATCTAATAACTGGATGAGGTAACTAATTAAAAATTGTGTCAGAAACTTATCAAGTAAATCACTAAGTGTCTGACAGAAAAGTATAGCAAAGAAATTTCGTTACAAATTATCATTAGTATTTAATGAGCTGTATATATTCCTTTGCAGGTAGCACTTAATAAGTTAATACTCAAAATGAAAAGAAATAATCAAGAAGATGAAGATGAAGGAGTAGAGAAATGTTTAGTCTTGGTTGCTAGAAACTGAATGAGATCCTGTGTTCTAAAGACATGTCAAATTAAAGAGAGCATAACAAAACATAAGATTGGCAGGCAAGGAAAAGACCATCACAAAGATTATTGATAATTTGGATAACTTGTGCTTGGCTATCTCATTTAGGTACCCAAATTTGTTGGTGTGTAGCTACTTATAAGCAATTTCTCATAAATATTTTCATGTGTATTTTTTTGCAGGTTCAACAAGAGTCCCATTGCATTTTGGCCTTCATAGTTTCTGATGTGGAGTCCGCTGTTAGTATTATTGAAAGTCCTTGGCACCTGATAAGTCACTTTGACTTTGCTGTTTTCTAGACTCTAGATGCATTGGAAAGAGGCAAATGCTTCAGGCATCTTGATCTTGGATGTTTAGGCTCTAGAGCTGTGAGAAAATAAATGTCTTTCATTTAACATACATACAATGAATGTTTGCTGTACTTGTTGCAACATTCCAAAAAGGTACAAGCCCTGAAACAGCCTTCATGTATTTTCTGGATTATAATTTTTCTTTTTTGCAAAGTGTTCTAACTTTCATCATAAAAACTAAATGTGAATTTAAGGGAAACAACAACAAATAAAACTCTTATTTAAGTGATGTATTTATTTATAAGAATTGCTACATTTATACCTACTTTAAGTAGATATAGATTTCCTTTATAAAGTGCAACCATTTTCTCATTTTTGAAATTCAACATTTATATTATCTGAAGAGAAGAGATATTTTTATTGAGTTGGATTATCTCTAATTTAGCTTCGCAAACAATCACTCACCTAGAGTATGACTAATAGCTTATGCAAGTAGCAGAATACATTTGGTTTGCATTACTAGTTTAGCAGATAACTTGGTTTGTAATTCTTGTTCTGATATTTTGAGCCATTATACTTTGGTTTATAGTTTTTATAAGATACACTGGAAAAATAGGACAGTTATACATCTTGGAAAAGCTAAGCTGAATTTTTTTAATTTCTTAACTATTTTGTAACATTATGTACTTTTTACAATCGTCTCCAAAGGTCACTAATTCTTAATTCCTTAATTCCTCAAATAAATGAGTACCTCCTACATTTCAGTACTGTACTAGATGTTGAATTGATCAAAAGTGAAACTAGTTAGTCTTTTACTATATAAAATCTAAATATTAGGAGAAGGATAGATAGATATTTATCAAACAACAAGAAAAATGGTTGCAATATTATGTTTTGATCACGTCTGGAAGAAAATGCTTCCATGATGCTTTGAAAGCACAGTGGGTTGGGATTTGACCTAATCAAGTAGGCTTTTTTTTTTCCCAAGGAAGTGATAATTGAACTGAGATCTGACAAAGGAGAAGATCTAACTAGGTCCCTGGGGGAATCTTTTTCATTAATTAAAAAACATTGAAATTAAAATAAAATTGAATCATTTTCCCCTTCCCTTTTGTCTCTCCAACCCCCGTTGTATTCTCTTGCTCTATCTGAAATTAGTGACCTTTTTAATTTGTTTACTTATGTGTGTGTGTATTCCTAAATTTATAAATACAAAATTCTCACTTTGTTTAATGTTATTGGTATGTATATGACTCAGGGCTTACAACTTAGTATTGGATAACCCATTGGAGGTTCTTTCCTGAGTAGACTATTTCTCAGCTGTGCTCTTAGAATGTCTTAGTTGTCTACATCTTTTTGTCTAGGGTGTCCATAATGCACCCATGTTAGCATATCTATTGGTATCATCCTTGGGTCTTTTAGAAAGAGAAATAACATGAGTTGTGATTCATTTTTCTACTATCATTATTATTATTTAATAAACGGACAACTGTTCACTTGTTCTGTGAAGACACTATGCACCTTTTGCTAATTCCAGGTGTAACATTAACTTCTTATGATTTCTTATCTGTAAAATTATTCCAATATTGATACTGATATGCTCAAGGTAGTTCTGACTCACAAAGCAATTGTCAACCATTAAATTTCTGATAAGAAAATTAGTAAAGACAAACAAACAAGCAAAAATAAGTCCATGTATTTAGCATGTTCATTTAGTATTTTACTTAATATTGGATGAAATTCCCTTAAAATCAGTTACTAAACAATTTATATATACTGTATTTTTCTTTTTAAATTTGAACTGTAAAGTTCTCTGCATACTAGCCCTTATACTGTAGACAGGATTAAGTGTCTCTAGCTTAAGCTACCCACTATAGGCCTTTCCAACAATGAATTTAATTTTTGTAGGTTTATGACTAGCAACTGCTTATTTCTAAAAGAGGTCTAGTATGTATTATACAGCAAACAACCAGCACCAGGAAATGATATAAGGACTATTCAAATAAAATAAAACACCATTCTCCTTCAGGGAGGACTGAAAGATGTATTCTCCTACTTTGGTTCTTTCATGAAACATTGCGGCTTCTCTATCTGAACTAAAACCAAGTCAGCTTGCTTGGGTATGCTCTTGCTAAGCACAATCTGAACCCAGATGTGAATTGAAGAAGGTAGGCCAATGTTGTACCTGATCTTGGCAATGCCAACGGGCAGTTTATTTTATTTTTCAAAGCTTTATAATACCTGACAATTTGGGGCCATCTTGCAAACGTCAAACTTCTGACCATTCATCTGCTGTTCTCTAATAATTACTTTGCCACCATTTGCCAAGAGTTAAAAAAGGTTAAATTATTTTGTAATGTATTTGTGATATATGTATTTGTATTCTATAGCTATCTAAGAGCTGGATTCAAGGATATTTTTTAAAGTGGTTCAACAAAATATTGTTTAAAATAAGATGATCTGGAAACTTAATTGGTGAGTTACTGGGAAACAGAAATAGGTTTAATTTCTTTTAAATTTGTCGTAGTAATATAACTGGAATGATGTAGTACTCTTGCCCCTGACCTACAGTCTGAAATTTAACAATTCCTAGGGTCTAACTGGGTCACAGTTTGGAGTGTTTGGAATACATAGAAACATAGGTGAAAGTGTACATGGATTTAGGGAGATTTTATGATCCATAGACACTGCGTTGAAACCACTAATGAGCACACGTCTCAGAAATCAAGTTTATTTTGCTTTTTTGAAACTTTGCTGAGGCTGTCAACACACTAGACCGCAGTCCTTGGCGGCCTCTGGCTTTCCTAACACTTGAGAAGTACAAGATTCCAGGAGTAGGGCAGAAGCCCTGTCATCTGAAGCATGCGGTTCCTCAGCTTCGTGACAGGAAAACAATCTGAGAGGATTTGTTTCAAATCACCAAGATGTAACTTTATGAAAACCAATTTCTTGTCATTCTTTCATATTCTCCATATCGCTATAAATAAATACAGTCTCTTTGATGAAAATGTGGAACACAGGATTTCACCACGATCTTCACCTCCCCCGCAACATCCACCCTTCATTGAGTTCATGAATATGCTTGAGATATTTGTCTTTATATGTGTGGTGGGGGAGGGTGTGAATGGATGGAAAGAGAAGAATTAAAATGAAGTAAGGAAAATTTATTTTAAATGTTCTATCTGGCATTCATCGAAGACTTGCGTAGTCCTGGGATTTCTCTCCTACTTACTCTAGACTCTCCCTTGAGTTCCATAATCCTTAGCTCTGGACTTGGAACAATAGGAGTGCCCTCTAGTGGACAAAATATCATTTTTATGTTTATTGAATAGTGACTGAACATGGGTAGTATGGAAAACATAAGTCTTACGTTTCAAACGACTCTCATTGAATTAATGAAATCCCTAGAAAATAAGTTCCTTATGTTCGTGCTACGGTGGTGACAAGTAGAAAATCGGCCATAAAGGAAGAAGATAAAAGTAAACTGGGGTGGCATTTGGGTCCTGTTTCCCACCAAAATATTGTCTTAGTGTGTGTCATCTGGAACCTATGGCAGAAATTCAAATGTCTAAGAGGAAGGCCAACAACTCTCCTTGGCCTGATATCAGCACAAAGATCAGAAAGGCTATCACTAAGAACCGTACAATAAATAGCCGAGCAGTGGTGGTGCACACCTTTAAATCCAGCACTTGGGAGGCAGAGGCAGGCAGATTTCTGAGTTTGAGGGCAGCCTGGTATACAAAGTGAGTTTGAGGAGAACCAGGAATGTTACATAGTCTCGACTATAGACTCTTATAAAACAAAAAACAAACAAACAAACAACATAAAATTGCACTGCTGAAACTACTTGGGTGTAGGAAAAGTCTCTATGGGGCTGTAACTGTTGGTATTATTGACTAAAATTCTTTTTGATAGTTAAGAGAGAGAAAACTCACAAAGAATCTTTTCCTTATGCCTGACAAAGGATAATGATCTCAGTCAGTGTGGGCTTCTGCAATTAGGCCTCATAAAGCATGTTTTCTTATTGTTTATCAAGGCAGTCTTCACCTTATTTTTTGGAGAATGACACATTTAGAGACCAAAGACAAACTATCTGCTTCCTATTTTGAATACCCTTCAAATTTTGATTGAGTTGAAGGAGTGCAACAGTATAGGGAATGATTGAAGCACTAGAGTTTTGGACAGCAGGCTGGAGATGAATGTTTAGCAGCCATTTTTATTTATTTTTTATTTATTTTTTTTTGGTTTTTTGAGACAGGGTTTCTCTGTAGCTTTGGAGCCTGTACTGGAACTAGCTCTTGTAGACCAGGCTGGTCTCAAACTCACAAAGATCTGCCTCTGCCTCCCGAGTGCTGGGATTAAAGGCATGCGCCACCATCGCCCGGCTAACAGCCGTTTTTAATTGGCACTGCTTGGATGTGTTCGCCAGCGTCCATGGTGTAAGTGATTTCCTCATGATGAAGTCCATGCTACCATCTGTCCTCTCTGAGCATGCAATTAGGAAGAGACACACACAACCACTCCGGGATAAGCCAATCAACACATTAGAGTGTCTACCTGCCACCACATTAAAATTAATTTTTCCCCCCTGTAACTTTAACAGTTTTGACCATAAATGTGTATTATTTTGTAATAGAAAAGGAAAACACCAGTAAAAGTCATTTGAAAGGCTGTCCTCTTCAGGAGAAATTCTTTTTAAGAATAAATGTGAAGGCCTGGAGAGATTATTCAGTAGTTGGGAGCACTGGCTGCTCTTCCAGGGGACCTGAGTTCAAGTCTCAGCACCCACATGGAAGCTCACAGCTGTCTGTAACTCCATTTCCAGGAAATATGACATCTTCACACCAATGCACACATAATAAATTTAAATAAATTATTTAAAAAATTAAAAGTGATATGTCACATATATGACACAGTGTTAATATTCCCGCTAGCATTTGTGCTTTCTCTCTGTCTCCGGACTCTTATAAAACTGTTGGTGGGATAGATCTGTACAGGTCCGGCCAAGAAGAGTAACAAGGGGACAAAACAGTTCCAATGAGCCCTCAGCTGCTCACCAGCTACTTCTAGAATGCAATATTCCTATCTGTGGATTCATGAATTTCTTGACGTCCATAGATTTTTTTCTTTTACTTTTTAAAAATAAATTGATTAATTATTGCATTTAATATTTAATAGATTGCATTTATTCAGTAGAACAATCTTTTCTCATTTTACATTCCAATCTCAATTCCCTTTCCCTCCCCTCCTTCTGATCCTTTCACCTTCCCCCCACATCCACTCCCAATCCACTCCTCAGAGAGGGTAAGTTTCCATAGATCTTAAATAGAAATTTAGACATTAAACGCATGCATTTTACCTGCATTTACTTTTCTCCTTCAACCACAATGATAACTTTACTCTCTGTAGAGAGGATTTTCTGAAATTCCCTCAAGTTACTTCGGGTTTGACAAAACAATTAATTTATACTTCCATATGCCTATGTCATTATAAAACCCACCCTAATTTCAGTCCCTGGGACTCATAATGAAGAAAGGAGTCTGGTTGTATTTTCTACCTGATCTTCCCTCCAGTCTCCTTTTGATCTTTAAACCACTGATAGTAAAGCTCTTGGTAACTATAATTTCTGCCAAAGATTTACACCCAGTGCTTAAGGAACTTATCTATTGTGGTCGAGTGTTTGCAAGATCATTGTAAACCACATCTGAACATCTGGATCTTAGGACAATGGAAAGAGAACACACATGTGCTCTCTTGAACACTTGAGTTCTTCCTGTGTGAATTCAGCAAGTCACTAAATTTCTCTGATACCAGTTTGTCTTCTGAAGAGAACAGTACCAGCCTGACTGACAGGAGCAGATGCAGAAACCAACAGTCAAACATTAGGCAGAGCGTGAGTAACCAGCAGAAGAGGGGAAAGAAGGACTGTGGGATCCAGAGAGACAGAACACCACAAAAACATGGTCTACAGAAAAAACTGCCCAGGGCTTACTGGGACTTAGAGAGACTGGAGCTACAATCAGGGCACTTAACTGCACCTGAATTAGGTATATGTGTTATGTTGTATAGTCTGGTGTTCTTGTGGAACTCCTAACAGTGGCAGCAGGGGCTATCTCTGTCTCTTTTGCCTTCTTCTGGGACCTCTTTCCTCCTACTGGGTTGCCATGATATGAGGCTATGCATCTAGTCTTATAGTAACTTGTTATGCCTTGCTAGGTTGATATGCCTGGGAGGTCTGATCTTTTCTGAAGAAATGGAAGACTAGATCTGGGGAAAGAGCAGATGGAGAGGGGGGAGAGGGAGGACAGGAGGGATGGCACACTCCAGTCAGGATGTAATATATGAGAGATAAATAATAAATCAATAAATAAATTTATAAAAAAAACAATGCCCTCCCCCCGATAGGAAAGCTGAGAACACAAAATTAGACACCACCAAACAACTTTATCAAAAACATGTGCAATAGTATAAAAACAATTCTATTAGTGGCAATAATAATTTTTGATAATTACAGTATTTTTGTTAAAGTTAAAATTTGAATTTAGCATTATCTGCTATTGCATACTAAAGGGTTCACTAAGATTAGTTTCAAGACAAGTAAGACAATCTGAAAATTGTAAGAGATACAGAGAATGATTAGGCAGAGATGTAGCTCAGGTGGTAGCATGCTTGCCTAACATACCTGAAGCCCTGGGTGTAGTCTCCAATGCAAGCTAGGCATGGTGGTTAGGCCTGTAACCTCAGTACTCAGGAAATGGAGGTAGAACTATCAGAAGTTCAAGATCATCTTTGACTACATAATAATGACATATAATGAGTTTTAAGTTAGACTGGTCTACCTGAGACCCTAAGTGAAAGAAACAACAACGAACAAGAAACAAAACAAAGCAAAAAGACAAAGAGAGAATGATATACATTTCCTTAGACCTGAAAAGCAAATTGATATCAAGTGTAATTTAATTACTTTTACATGCTACATTTATTAACTTTTGCATACTGGTTTCCATGGCTATTTTCTCACCTTTAGAAATAAAATTTCCAGATATTAGTTCAAGGCAGGACTGCCTCTGTGGAGAATTGGGAACTTTTTGGAAAATGATATTTTCATACTTTTGTTTCTCCATGAGAAATAATCTATCTACCTATTTTTCTATCTATCCATCCATATATCTATTATCTATATGTTCATCATTTATCAACTATCTTCTCTTTTCTATCTTTCTACCATCTATCTATTGCTATTTTATTATCTACTTATATGAGTCCTATTTTTCTATTACTTGCTTATCAAAAATTTCTCTCTATATTTTCTTATCTTTTCTCCTTTTCAATCTTTCTTATCTTTCCTTTTTTCATCCTAATGAGTTGATCTCTCTAATTATTTAACAGATAAAACTATCTCCATTGGCCTATATCTCCAAGAATTAAAATGTTTAATAATTGGTTAACTTAAACTTATCAATAGGAAACTATTTTGAAGGGTTAGATTTGTTCCCTAGGTTCATGAAGTAAACAATTAGTTTCGTCAAAGAAAAAGTTTTAAAATAAATAGCAAGGAAGAAAAGCATGAGAGTATTGCTATTCTATATCTTTATTAGAAACTGTGATTTTCACTGACTTTGGAAATTATGACAAAGCTCAAACGTTTTTATGCCTTCAAAATCTGCAACAGATTTTCTAACTATATAATAAATTTGAGCCTCTTTAAGAGAGATTAAGGTCTTCATAAAACCCAATGCAAGGTAATAAAAGTCCTCCCTAATCCTATTACTCATAGAAAATACTCATCCTCCTACTTTTATGTGTGTGTATTTGTGTGGGGTATTAGCAGTATATATTTTTGTGTATATACATTTGTCTAAAAGAAATATTGCCATTTACTGTTTCATGCAATATTTCTTGGCAACGCACGAGGATCATCTCTTCTTCCAATTTTAGTGACAGCACACTAATACACTGTGGGAGGAGAGCATGGTTTATTTGGCTAATCGACTGGGGTGGAATATTTAGAATGTTTCTAGTTTTCATTCTTTAAACCTGTTGAGGCTTATATACTAGTTCGTGATCATGAACTGCTGCTTGCTTCTACATTGATGACTTATAGCTAAAAGTCTTCAGGGCTATTCTGATATCTTATTTCAGACACAAGATTTAGAACTCCGAACAACTCTGAATTTGCAGTTACTGAATTTGCCTTGAATCTTAAAAAACTTCTTGGCACTTCCTTTCCCAAATTAGAGTCAACAGCTCCAGTAATGAGGAAACACACTGCTTGGAGAGCCTGTTTCTTATAGCCGGGAAATGTCTGACCAAATGAAATCTCAGAAAAGAGGCTTATTCCTTGGTGACGGTGTTCTGGTTAGCATTAATGGAGAAATCTATTTCTCTATCTGATTCAGTAGTGGAGTTTCACACAGAAACAGAACTGTTCACACAGATGAGAAGCATGTAGTCAAGGCAGCCATAGCAGGTGACACCAACACAAAGTGGGTGGGAAGAGCATATGTGCACTCGGTGTTAGAAAGAGCCATGGCAATGAGTCAGAAGACTCCAGGGAATCCAGATTAGATTCAAGGCACAGAAGCCAACTGTGCAATGTGGCAGCCCAGAATCAAACCTAGAACTCCCAATAACTATTCCTGGCTTATCATCTCTCCAGAGATTTGTTGGCAAAACTAAATATATATTAATGCCATACATTTGCAATTAAATTTTTATAACTTAGTATAGTTTAGATATATTTTATTGGTAATTTAGACATGTTATTATTTCAAGTTATCATGATGAATAATAGATATCTTTGAAATAGTTCATTCCATAAGTGATTATAGTCTATACAGTTATATTTAAGTGTAAATATCTAAAATGCACTGACTTTTGTATGCATGTATGTGTAATATATATATATATATATGTATATGTACAAATTCAAATTAAAGGTGAAAACAAGACAGAAAACTCATAAAATAATTTTAACAGGAAAAGTTTAATGTAAGACTCATTAATTAGGAGAGAAAGATGACTCAGTGAGTAAGGGCACTTGCCACCAAGACTAAATACCTAAGTTCAGTTCACATGGTAAAAGGGAAGAACCAATTCCTGCAAGTTGCCTTCTGGCCTCCATGCATGCTATCACACACACACACACACACACAGTGCAAAATATTTATATATATGACTATATATTTATATTACATGTGTATATATATTTACATATATGACTATAACTGGAAGTTGAAATTATAATGCGTTGGGTAATAAGCAGAAGTCCAAAGGCTGTATGAACAGCATAAGAATGATTTGGCAGCGACGGCTACCTACCCACTCAGATAAGGCTGAGATAGATAACCTAAGGGGGTAAAAATATTTCTTTTCCCCATAGGACTCGATACTCAGACCATGGGAAAAGTTCCTTACCAGATACAAAATACCATTTTATCATTTGTGAGACATATGTTTCTCCATCACCTTTACTTCTCTTTCTTCTTCATCTGTCTACATTACACATATTTAATTTATCTGAGTGATTATATATGTATACATATGCACATACACTTACCTTTCTCAGTTTGTTGGCCTCATACAACAGGCTACATGTTATAGATCTCTAATCCATGATAAGGATTAGGAACCTTGCTCAAAACATCTTAGCAAGCTCTTGTCACCAAAAGAAGCTTCCAGTACCAGTACTTGGTTATGTCCAGTTGAATTGCTGGCCAAAGCGGGTTCCATGGAAATCCACCCCCCCTATGCAGAATAACCCAGGCTGTTGCCAATACAACAGGCTGCTCTCTACAAACTGACAGCAAGGTGCCATCACTGAAGATAACACCCATACCTCCTCCTCCTCCTCTTATTCTTATTCTTATTCTTATTCTTATTCTTATTCTTATTCTTATTATTCTACTCCTTATCCTCCTGTTTTTTCTCCTCCTCTTCATCCTCCCGCTTTTACCCCTCCTCATCCTCTTCCTTTTCCTACTTTTCCTCCTCCTCATTTTTCTCTCTCTTCCTCCTCCTCCTTCTTCATCCTTTGAAACTTAGCCATTCTGACTTTGGTAAGATAAATTCTCAACTGATGAAGTTACCAGGATTTCAATATGGAAAGACCTATTATAGTCTTTGATTGTAAGGAAACTTTTGTGGAAATGTATATACTATCAAAGCAATCTGCAAATTTGATGTATTTCCAATCAAAATTCAGTATAACTTTCACAGATGTTGAAATAACAATATAAAATTTCATATAAAAATGCAAAAGACACAAGATAAATAAAACATTGCTGATCAATAACAACAAAACTGCTAGAGGTATCACCATCCCATATTTCAAATACTGTATAGCTACACTAGTAGAAGAAGCATGGTACTGTACAAAAATACTCATTGTCCAATGGAATATAATTGATTACCCACAGATAAATACAAAATCCTATAATCATCTGACCTTTGATTTAAAAAGCAACAGTGCATATTGGATAATAAGACATCTTCAGCAAACTGTGCTCATCAGCCAGGATTCTGATAGTAGAGCCAATAAGACTAACGTATAAATAGAACCTTATAAAATTAAACAGCTCTGGTACAGCAAAGGTTCAAGTCTACAGAATGGGAAAAAATTTTCACCACTTATACATCTGAGTTATTATCTAGATTATATGAAGGAATAAAAATTTACACATCAAGAACACAAACAACCCAATTAAAATATTGAGCATAGAACTAAACCAAGAGTTTTTAAAAGGTGAAATAAGATGACTGAGTAATATTTTTTTATTCTTAGCAATGAGAGAAGTTGTTTGTCACTGTCAGTGTAAACCTGTGAGAATTCACTGTCCCCTTCTCTTTATCCATTTCTATATGATGAAACAGAAGGTAAAGCCATTTCCTTTGTTATGATTAATCAGTAACATAACATTTGTAGCAAGATACTCATTCAGTTAAGACAATATCACTTATTTCATATTTGTCTCACGTTAGGCATGCTTATGACAATACTTTAGAGATCATTCATTGACCATGCCTCATTTCATTGAGTCTGGTTGAGCTGGAAGGACATTATTTTTGTAATTTATCTTGGAGGATATATAAATATATAATAATGGTTTACTGCATTGCATCTCTAAGATCACATAGATGATTTGCAAAATATTTAGAAATCTTTCTTAATAGATTCTTGTTGAACAAAGCTAAATTAACCATGTTTACTCTCTGAACACTGTTATCAATCACTACAAGACACCAATCCTTATGTCAGTAACTTTATATAAAGTCTCCACATCCATTTGTTGTAAACTGTTTCTCATACATATCAATCCCAGTCTTATGGATTTATTACATTTCCTTCTCTTGTACTTCATTGTATTTATTTGGATATAATTTTGTTAGTGAAAACGATAGCTAATATTTTTGAAGACTTCCCCCACCCCACTTCATGTGGTGTGTGTGTGTGTGTGTGTGTGTGTATGTGTGTGTGTGTGTTTGTCTTTGCACACATATATGTGTGTTTGTGAGCCTGGGGTCCAGTGTCAACAGTCTTTTTCAGTTTTTCATTTTTTTTGAGACATGGTCTCCTGGAGCTTACTGACTTAACTGGATTAGCCAGTCAGTGAACTCCAGAGATTCGTCTGTCTCTGCTTACCCCATGCTGATATTACAGATGTTATTTCTTTTGTGCCCAGATTTTAAAATGTCAGTGTTGGTGATCAAACTCAGGTGTTTTTGCTTATGCAAAGCACTTTTACCAACTGATGCATCTCTTCAGCCCTTATTTTATGATTAAAAAAATATTAAGTTGTAAATTTAACATCCCCTTATTTTTTCTCACAGTGGTAATTGGGCAGAGTCATTAATGTGACGTATTGAAATGCACATTGCTAATTCTGAGTGTTATATGAAACAATAAATATGCCACATTTTGTTCATTTAATCCCTTTCTCAGAATCTTAAGCTAAAACCTTTTATACCTACAAACAATGCTACACTGGAAATCTGCAGAGGTAGACTATCACTGCCTCTCAGTATTTACTATCCTTTCATGAGGAGATATGATGGTTTATTTCCTATTGAGCAAGAATTTGATACATACTTTTTTTTTCCTGACACAGTATTAGTTGAAGTTACATAGAGAAGGCTAGGGAGATGGCATGGTAGGTAATCCAATGCTATAAAAGCACAAGAAATGATAAGAACCCTCAACACTTCAAAGTGTGTAACTGTAACCACAGGACTGATGTGCAAGAGAAGAGGACCTTGTGTCTCTCTGAAACAGCTTAAACAACATGCTCACCACTCAGTTGAAAACCCTGTCTCAACACATGAATAGAGAAGCAATTGAGGACACTCAGCATTGACTTTTCACCTCCACATGGGTGAGTGCACTTGAATATATGTATACATGCATGCAACATACATACATGCAAATCACTTCTATGAGGACACATATGTAGTCTGTGTTTTC